>VXBP01002296.1:49552-77879 GCA_013400115.1 Rhinopomastus cyanomelas | reverse complement strand
GGGTGGTTAGCAGATCAAGAGAGGTTCTTCTCCCCCTCTACTCTGCCCTGGTGAGACCACACCTGGAGTTTTGTGTCCAGTTCTGGGCTCCTCAGTACAAGAGGGATGTGGAGCTGCTGGAGAGAGTTCAGCGTAGGGCAACAAAGATGATAAGAGAGGTGGAACACCTCCCTTCTGAGGAGAGGTTGAGGGAGCTGGGTCTCTTTAGCTTGGAGAAGAGGAGACTGAGGGGTGACCTCATGAATGTCTACAAATATTTGAGGGGTGGGTGTCAGGAGGATGGCACTGGGCTGTTCTCGGTGTCATGTAGTGACAGGACGAGGGGCAATGGTTGTAAGCTGGAACATAGGAGGTTCCACATCAACCTGAGAAGGAACTTCTTCACGGTGAGGGTGACGGAGCACTGGAACAGGCTGCCCAGGGGGGTTGTGGAGTCTCCCTCACTGGAGAAGGTTAAGACTTACCTGGATGTGTTCCTGTGTGACTTGGTCTAGGTGATCCTGCAGGCAGATTGGACTGGATGATCTTTCGAGGTCCCTTCCAATCCCTAATGATTCTATGAAAAGATCTTGAAGGCAGTGTTTCAGCGCCAAAGGGGGTGAACCTTCAGGAGGACTTTTCCAGGTGACTGACTCGACAGGGAAGCTCAGCAGAGCTCAGACCGCCGCAGTAGGACCATCCTCCTCTGGCCCTTGTTTGCAGATCTTAACCCAAGTCTTTGTCATCGCTCGTGGCTCCTGGTTTTTGTCTTTGTCCTTGTCTCGCAGCTACAGGCACCCAGTGTGAAGGGCTTTGATTTTGCCAAGCAGCATCTGGGCCAGCACAACAAAGACGATGTCCTCATTATCCATGAGCCAGCTCCTTTGCAAGGACCCGTCAAGGACACTACTCCGTCGGAAAATGGAGACGTGCCCAGCCCGAAGTCCAAGATTTGCTCAAGGCCTTCAAAGACCGTTCGGCACAGAGGGAGGTCAGTTCACGGAGATGGAACGAAGTGGAGTTGATGGCAGTTTATTACTGGCTGGCTGTCACTGTACTTGTAGAGCACTTGCAGTAGAAGTAACTGTTCCAGAGCTCTGGGACTTGTGCTTTCCAGTGGCCCGTGAGAGCCTTGCTACTCATTGGTACGAGGCTGTGAGAAGGTCACGTCTCTTGTTTCTCTCGAGCTGACGTGCCTGATGAGCAGCGTATGTCAGGCTGCACTGGGCTGACTGGAACCAAGTCGTGACTTGCTCAGCGCACGCACACCACGTGTGTGTCTTCTGGTGCGCCCTCGTTGCGGTGATTCCTAGCCACCGAGGCCTTGCCCGGGGTGGTGGAAACCAGGCTGAAGCTATTGAAGAACAGCGGTGTGTTTCAATACTGATAAGTGATCAGCACGTTTATGATAAGCTGGAGTTCCCAGAAATAGGTAGCATCTCCAAAATCCAGGGAAGATGCAGGTGTGTTTTTATTTGTGATTATCCGGTTGCTTTGGTCAGGAAAAAGAGAGGCAATTTGCAGCTGTGCAAATGTGAGGGGTAGGTGTCGGGAGGATGGAGCCAGGCTCTTCTCAATGTCCTCTGGTGATAGGATGAGGGGCGATGGGTGCAAGCTCAACAGAAGAGGTTCCATATAAATATCAGAAGAAACTTGTCCCCAGTGAGGGTGATGGAGCACTGGAACAGGCTGCCCAGGGGCCTGTGGAGTCTCTTTCATTGGAGACGTTTCAAACCCGCCTGGACATGTTCCTGTGTGACTTGGTCTAGGTGATCCTGCTGTGGCGGGGGGCTTGGAATTGATGATCTTTCGAGGTCCCTTCCAATCTCTAATGGTCTGTGATTCTGTGCAGCGGACAAGTGTCTGTCAACCTCCAGCAGCCATTTCCCATAAAATGGTATGACAGTCTGGCTGGAAAGGGTTCTGTGTGTGGGACAGGCCCTGTTAACAGAGCTGTGCAGTGAGGAAGGATTTGTGCACTAAAGCAGTAAGTAAAGGGGTAAGTGGGAAGGTAACAGGTGGGGAAGAAACGGAGCTCTGAGGCGAGCAGCGCTCTGATGAGTCACAAGTAGCTTCTTGCTGCAGCGCCCCTCTGTTCTCCACTTTCTGGTGGTTATCTTCGCCCTCCCTCTCACCTTCTTGCAGCCCTTTGTCCTCAGCTCTGCATCACTTTTGCTCGTGTGCTGCTGCACAGTTGGAGAACAGAAAGCAGCAGAGCTCAGGACGAGACTGGCGGTGGCTCTCCTTGAGCTGCAGCTCTCTGACACAGCTTGCTCCTCTGCTCGACCTTTGGTGCTTCCTCTGAAGCCCCAGTTGTTCATTAAAATGGAGCAATTAACATGTTGCTTCATCTTCTCCATGTGGGCTCCATACAGCTGTTCCCACCTTCCAGGTGCTGAGCCTGTCTTCCCATCTCACTATAGACCTTGCAAGCCATAAGCAGCAAGTGTTACAGTGGAGGGTGGGCAGAACTGGAAACCAGTGGAGGGCAAGACAGTGTGGTTGGGTGTCCTTTAGTGAGTTATGCTGGTACCAGCCAGGAGGCCGGGCGGTTTCTGTGCTTCTTCTGTGTAGGATGTCAACAGTGCCCTAATCCTTAGGGACAGAGTAAGCACCTACGCTCACGCGCTCGCAGGTGTGAGGAAGGCAGTTCAACCTGGAGCTGTTACTACACTCCATCTGGAACAATTTGAGGATGGAGGAGGAAAAAGCTACTTAGGCAAGCGCATTCGTGCTTCCCTTGAGTTGTTGGTCAAATTTGGAACAAAGATGTTTCTTCTTACAATAGCATCTACACTCAGACACGTAGAAGTACTGTCAGAAGGCAGTCTTCCTCCTTCCCCTCATCCTCCCTTAAGAGCAAGCCTTCCTTAGGCTGATCCGTGGAGTTGTTTCCACCGTTGTTCTCCCCAAGACGCTGACGTGCCCGTGCCACTTGGGATTTAGAGAGTTTATTCCCTCAGGCAGAGGCAGAGGCTGGGATGTGACATGGTAGCCTTGTGTTGGTGGAAGCTGTGTTCTGGTTTGAGAGCAGATACAGAGCCCAGTTCATCACGGAGCGGTTCAGGACTGTGCGCTGGTGTGAGCACACCCTCTGCGTCTCTGAGACACAAGTTCAGACAGCACAGCATGTCCAGGCTCCAGCGGAGAGTTGAGCTGCTTGTTTTGGCTGGATAGGCTGCAAGTGCAGATTCCTCAGCAGTTGCAAAGATGCTGAGTCAGCACTATTTCTGTTCCTGTAGTTTCACAGATTCACAGGGTCATCAAGGCTGGAAAAGACCTCTGAGATCGTCAGACTAACAGAACCTTAGGAATCGGAGGGGACCTTGAACGATAATCTAGTCCAGTCTCCCTGCCAGAGCAGGATCACCTAGACCAAGTTGCACAGGAACAAGATTACACTCTTTCCCTACAGAGGCACCGTTGGCTGAAGCCCTGCCTGTGACCTGGCATCACCACAGATTTACCGGGTGTGAAGGCATAAGAAGAGCAGGGAGGTGAAGCACAGTCAGTAGCAGGCCTGGAAACCGAGCTCTGGATTTATACTTTGCTGAACCAGGACAAAGGCGGCGAAGACGATAACTCTGACCGCCCTCTCAACCATAGGCAGAGCAGAGGATGCAGCAGTGCCCATCTCTTAGCTTCTTGAGAACTGTTTCTCCTTTGTTATCTACTGGGTTTTTTGCTGTTGGTACGTGAGGGGTTGTGATGGTCCCACAGAAGAGAATGAAAGGGTTCAATAATAATAGCGGTCTATTATTGAGGGAGGAGAAATAGCAGTGCTGAATTTGAACGTTACCTGCTGCAGTGAGTAGGTCTAACTTCTGATGCATTGGTCTAGCTGAGTGTGGTCGCGTTACTGAGTCGAGGCACCTCGGTGTTTAGCCAATGGCTTTCAGTAACTAATTCAAATGCCCTTCTAGCCCAAGCAAGTCTTCCACTTAACCAGGTTAGTGCACAGTTAACTGCCTTCAACAGCAGGATAGAGGTGTTGCAAGGCGCAGTGGTCACTGGAGACGCTGCCGCAAAGGCTAACCCAGTGCAAAAGAACAGGCTTTGCTGTCAGCTGCCTGTGCCCGCATCTCGTCCTCCTTCAGACTAACTGAGCAGTTGAAGCAAATCACAGCAGTTCTTCACTTTGGTAGTTGGCCACAACGGTTGTGAGCGATGAGGCTGTGATCGTTAGGTGGCAAAATATTTTTAGGAGCCTAGCGACTCCACTAAACGCATAGAAGTAGCATCGCTGAGTGGCCCTTCTCTAACTAGTCAGGAGAAGCCCTAGCCTGTAGACTAGCAGCTGTGGATTTCAGGCAGCGTGATGCGATGAGCTGAGCGGCCCCTTATCTCCAGGATCGTTTTTTCTGTCTGAAAGATCAATTCCTCCATACAAATGCAGAGATGCTGTTCTCCTGAGGTCTGCCTTAAAGGGGAGATCAGTGCTAGTCTTGTCCCACGTGAATCCTGTTGCAGTCACTTTCACACGTAGCAGAAGCATCGTGGAAGCGAGCGTCTGTGGTAGGTTATTGCGAATTTGTTTATAAGCAGAGGGAAGTACTTGCAGGGATCAGGAGATGCTGCAGCAGAGGGCTGTGGGCGTGAGAACTGTGCTCCTTCACAAACTGACGGGACGTGCTTGTCTTTCTCTGTTTGTGCCAGAGTTTCGCCGTCAGATGCTGACTCCACAGCAAGCGAGCAGTCCAGCGGGAGAGAGACAGGAGAAGAAACTGCGAGGCCATCGGCTCTCGCGAACGAGGGCAAACCGCGCAGAGCAGCAAAGAAGGGTTTGTTACTGCTTTTCCTGGTGCTTTACTGGGGTTGAAGCGCTGTGACTCCTGAACTGGCGGGTAACATAGTTTCTGGTCTGTGTCACAGGCATTAGCTTCCTCTACCCCTTTGGCTTGGTGTCTTCTGTTGCAGCTGAGGCTGGACGCATCCCGTCCAGCCCAGCGAGCTTTTGAAGCTAACGGTTTAGGAGGAATGAACCTTCCCTCCTTTTCTCTCCCACACACCTCTACCAATGTCCTTTGGCTTGGGTCTAGTCGTGGCTCTCGGGGGAGCGCTCTTGCAGACACTTCTGTGGGCAGTGGAGGGCACGGCAGGACTCAGCGCAGCATCGGTGTGCGGTTGCCTGTGCCTGCGAAAAGTGAGATTCAAACCAGGAGACCGGAGGGAGAAAAGTTCTTCAGCGAGTTCTAGGTCAGATGTCAGCAAACCTTAATGGTTGTGCTTTAGGGGGGGTGGAAATCCAGAGCTTATGTAACAGCAACCGTTTTCTGCAAAGAGGAATCTTCCTAACAGTGAGGTGCCCCCTTTTGTCTTGAAAGTCCCCTGAGATACACGGCTTTTCCTCACTGGCAAGGCAACAGAACGCTGGAACCCGCTGTCCTGCTTCAGTTAAAACTTTCTCTTTGATTTTGTTCCTGTTGCTCAGTCTGCAGTGGCTCTGACAGCACAAAGTGAGACACTTCCGCCTCTTGCTTCGGGTTTTAGTTACCAGGCCTCTGCCTTGGAATCACACAGGTCTTCCTAGAAAAAGTTCTGATACTGAACCTGGGGTGAAGGGGTTTGAGAGATCCCCAGCTGTTCTGAGCACCCGTGACCTCGACAGCGGCAGAAATCGAGAATAAAGCCGACGCTGTCCACGTTACGAGCAGTCTCTGGGTATTTGAACGGGTCTGCACCGACCCCTTGACATACCAGCTGGGATGTAACGAGGCTGGCTCAGGAAGGCAGTGCCAGCAAAACTCGGGTCGCGTAGCCGGTCTTCAGTGCTGGTTTGTGTTGACGAAACGAGGCTGAGGAGTGTTTGAGACAGTTCAGGTGAGCTGCCAGCATGGGGGTGCCCAAGCAGCAGATCCCAGCATACGTCACTCTTAAGCGTGCACAGTGTGGACGACTGCTGGGGAGCAGGGGTGGTGCAGCAGGCCCTCCTCCGCAGTGTGCGCGTCAGAAAGTGGCGCACTGGCCTGGCTGGAAGGTTGTGCTGCCCAGCACGTGAGCAGGCAGCGTGTACGCAGTACGTATTGCACCGAGAGGAGCTTGCAAAGAGGAGATGCTGCACTGGTGCTCTGTGTTCTTCCAGTGCCTTAGGCTTGCTCTGAGGACCAGAAATCCCATTGCTCTAATTTTGTGTCTGGCTTAAAACTCTGTGCAAGGTTGTCTCGATGCAGTAGCGCTAGAAGTTGCTGCATCTGAACTGTTTGGCAAAGGCAGCGAGGTTACCTGCCCTGGCTGGGCCAGATACGCGTCTCTTGCATCCTTTGTTGGAAACCTCTGCTTCGGAGATCGCAGGGACTCTTTAGCGTTCGGAGCAAGAGGTACTGTCTGTGGAGGGCTCTCTGTCCTCACAGGCGGCGCATTCGGCTCCTCTGTGCAGCTGAGGCCTGGCGGTGGGGTCCAAGGCCATCCCTTTCCTCCACAAGTGAGGGCAGTCCCCTCACTGCTGCGTTTGGTTGCAGCTGCCGTCCAGCTGAATAATTTGTAATAATTCCTGTGTTGTCTCTTCTTTTTCCTTTATGTTGTCAGGAGCAAACAGAGTGGGTAAGTAACCAGAGCAGGTGGTTGTGCACCACTGTGAACAGAGGTGTTGGGGAACCTGGGGCTGTATCTTCAGGATGGAAAGACTTGTCTTCTGAGAAAGCCAGAGTTGCTCTTGAGCTGCTGAAGTGAAAGAACTTGTCAGTAACACAAATTACGGTCATCTACTTCAGACACATTTTTCTAATTTCCTCCCAAGTCTTCCAAATTCTTGAGGAAAACATCACTGAAAGAAGGAAAGCAGAGGCAGCTGTTGGTCCTGGAACTGGCTTAGTGCAAACAAGCCAGAGCTAGTGCTGGCGTCCTTGTTGGAAGCCCCAGGCAAGTACAAGGTGCCTGCAGAGAAGCACAAGTAATTTTCTCATGAACTAGTGTTTTCTGGTCAGGACTGCGACACAGCAAAGGTGGGCAAGAGTGCCCTTTGATAGCAGCTTCATCTTACAACAGTGGAGGCTGGCTGGGTTTGTACGAGTGACTGCTGCAGTTATCAGCTGCGTCCTGGTCACACCACACAGTCTTCTGGGGTGCAAAGCACCTGTGCAGAACTGAGCTGAAGCTGCACGCTCGGGGCTTCAGAGCGTCTTCAGAGTGTCTGGGGTTAGGCTTCATGCACCTTGGTTACTGTGTGTCCTGTTTTTCTTCCAGAGGGGTGCAGGAAGCAAGACCCTTCCTCTCTCTCCAACTGCAATGGTTTTCAGAATCAGCCAGAGCTTCCTGCAGGGCAGTTAACTGTCGGTGTGTTCCAGTTGGTAGCTTCAGCCCAGAGAGTGTAAGTCCGACTGAGATAACCTTGGCAGCACCGCTTCACACCGTGTTTGTTCTGGTGGTTTAGGACCTCCTCAGACCAGCAGTGGAAACGAGCAGCACTCCTCAGCCTCTATCTTTGAACATGTGGATCGGATGTCACGTTCCTCAGATGCCAGCAGACGAGTCCCAAGCAAGATCCAGCTGATTGCTATGCAGCCAATGGCGGCGCCGCCAGTTCAGAACTCGGTGCTTTCTGATCGAGTAGCGGAGACCAACAAAATTAATAAAGAGGTATTGCTAAAGTGCTTTGGAGAAGGTTAGGGAGCAGCTCATCCTGAGCACACTCACACAGCAAGTGTGGGGTGGCCAAGGGGTCAGGGACACGCAACATGTTTATAAAAGACAGATCTTTCAATGAGAGAACGTAGAGAGCTGACAGTGCTTGTGTTCATCGGGGAGCCAGAGCCCTTGTGTTGCTGCTGCACTTCTGCAGGGCTCCTGCTCCGCAAAGGCACCAGCCCCTCTAGTCCCACCTGCTGCACGAGCGGCTGTGCTGTGCGTAACAGTGCCTCTGCCTGGGGAGTCCGTGGGGATACTGCAGAGTGCCCATTTGTGTTCACACACGGCGTGATTTATTCTAGCCCCTCCGAGATTTGGGAGAGGGAGTGAGGAGTGGGCAGGAAGGTGGGAGAAGTTTAAGGAAAAGCAGCAAAAAGTTCTGTTTGCAGAAGTTACAAGTGAAAACTGCAGTTGATTGTTGTTCCTCCTTTAAGATACAAACGGCTCTGAGGCACAAGTCTGAGATCGAGCATCACCGCAATAAGATTCGTCTTCGCGCCAAGCGCAAGGGGCACTATGAGTTTCCAGTGGTGGATGATGTGGTGGTGGTGGACTCCAAAGAGCAGCACAGAATCTATAGAAAGGCACAGATGCAGATTGACAAGATTCTGGACCCTGGAGGCAGTGTGCCCACGGTCTTTATCGAGCCCAGGAAGAGGTAAGCATGTCAAAGACAGGCAGAAGCTGTTTTCTTTCAGAGTGAGGGAACATCAAGCACGTACTTGGGAACTTTCAGAGCTCACAATGATGTTGGCTGCTGGCTGTCTTTGAGTTACCAAGGTGAAGCGCTCTGGTCTGTCTCAGACACTTGTGTTTATCCCAGTATGTGCCAGTAGGTTTCTTCTCAGATTGTGTACCAGGTCTCAGTAGTGGGTTCTCCATAAATAAACCCGACTGTGGGAGGGAGCTTTCAGAACAGTTTGGTATGTGCTCGCGCTTGCGCGCCAATTCTGTTGTGTGTGAGGGAGTCACAACTGCAGTTGTTGCGGTGGGAAGTCAAACCCATGGAAACCCCTGAGTTAAAAAGCACCAAGATTCTGAGTTGTGAAGGCAGGTTCACAGACCAGCGAGATAACCATTTACGTTCCCACTGGGTGCTGTCGGCCTTGCAGATCTTTCGGAGGAAGTTTTCCCTTGGCTCTCTTTAGGACTTACTGGTACTTTGTTCCCAGAACGCTGGTGCCCAGCGGCCGCTTCTGCAGCAACAGTGACTTTTCTCCAGCTCTGCATGTGTTCCGCAGCTCTTCCTGCTAAAGCCGGCAGCAGAGCACAAAGCCCTGTTGGCAGCGCAGTCTTTTCCACTGCTGCCAATGTGTCAGATGCTGGTCTGGAGCTCTGGAAAGGCACTGGTGTGCGGCTCGAGCATGCACAAGGATGAATGTAGAAGGCGGGTGACGCTGGAGAGAGTTTAAGGGAGGAATGAGATGGTTTGGTTAGCTTGAGGCTAATGGAGCTGGCATGAAAAGCTGAGCAAAGGAAGTAAACAGGGCTGAGGCAAGGATGACTTGGAGGGGGTGGGCAGAGGAGTTCAGCCTCAAATGGGCTGAGAAAGGAAATCGCAAGAAGCAGCGATTACCTTTGTCTTGACTGTCTTTCTGTCTCTGTTCTTTGTTTTCTTCCTATGAAGCTCTCGTGTAAAACGCTCTCCCAAGCAGCGCCGGCGACATCAGATTAATGGGAGTCCAGCTGATGCAGAGAAGGACAGGCTAATCACAACTGACAGCGATGGGACATACAAAAGGCCTCCAGGAGTCAATAACTCTGCATATATTGTATGTGTGTCTCCTGAGTGCCGGGCGCCTTCTGAGAGTTGTAGTGACCGTTGAGTGACTGGGAGCATGTTGGCCTTCCGACTGCGGTCTGTGTGGCTAGTTGTCACGTGTAGTTAGCCCGTGAATCCAAGGGCAACGTGGATTCCGTTGGCAGTCTGTCTCGGTGTTAGGCAGTAACGTTCTGCTGAGTGTTCCGTGCTTTTAAAGAGGCCGAAGCCTAGTTGTCATTGGTGCTGCTGTCGCGCGCATGGAAGCGTGCCGGACGCATCCCACCGTAACTTGAGTACGGCTTCGGTCTAGCCCGCTTTGCTGGGCGTTGTGTGTTTGAGTTACTGATGGTTTCATCCTTGGCTCTCACAGAGCCGCTGGCTCCCTGCCTCCTGTGGTAGATTTCTCATCTTTAACATGTGGGAATGAGTTGTTCATGAAGGAGAAGCCTGTCTTTGTGCTGCAGTAACTGCCAACCATTCTGGTGCAGTGCCTTGAAAATGAATTGTGTTTCCTGCCTGAAAAAGGCGGAGGCACTGGGGAAGGCTTCTGCTCAGTCCTGTCCCTGGCACAAGCTATTTAACCAGTGCTGCTACTGGAAACCCCTGGACAGTTTCTGCTGTGAAAGGTGGTTCGGTGGTTGTTGGAAGGTCACTGCTAGCTGCACACACGGTCTGGGGACTGCAGTGTCGACTCGGCTGTTTCCCTCTGCCCTCAAACAAGAGTGAGATGACTGCAGTGCCATGCTGCAGCAGAATGAATTATTGTCAGCCCCTGTGGCGTCTCTAGCAAAACGGCGCTCAAATGCAGAGCTCCTAATGAAGCAGAGGCTTTTAAGGACTGACGGTTGCGGTCTGCCTGCAGCGGTAAGAATGAGCTGTGGCACGAAGTCTGCTGCAGAGCTCGTTTAATCTCCTGTTGGTGATGAACAACAAGCCCGTGGGGATTGCTGCGGGGAAGCACTTAGGAATCCGATGCAGGTGATGCACCCCAGTTCCAAGCAGGTAACCCCTGAGCTGTGTGACAGCTCCCTCTGTGTGTTGCTCTGGGAGGCAGCAAGTGTTCAACGTTACTGCTGGCGTGAGGTCCATTTTAAGCTAAAGGCTGAATTAATTTCTGGGACCTGCAAAAATTTCAGAGAAGTGAAAGATGTAGGTTGAGCTGATGGTCTTTTCCTGGATGGAGTGAATGCTCTCTGCTTGACCTCACTGCAGCTTGCAAACCATGTTACAGCTGACTGGCTCCTGGTCAAAGCGCCACTGCCTCAAAGATCCACCAATCTGCCTTTCAAATCCCACCGAATGCAGTGTTTGCACAACTGATGGAGTATGTGTGTGTCTGTGCACGCACAAGAGGGGAGGGAAAGGTGCAGTTTTCACTCAGACCTGATGTTTGTCCCACTGAACTCATTGTGGTTCTGGCAAAGAAAACATGGCTCAGAACCTGAAGCCCACCAGGTGCTTGGAAGCTGGCTGTTAGATCTTCGTTGTGGCTGACCTTTACCTCCTTTCTGTTCTCTTCAGTCTGATCCAGACTTGCCTCCTGAACCTCAGACATCATCTTCGGCTGATCTGGGAAAGTTCCCCGGTTTGCCTGCCCACCCAGTCTCCCAGTATGTCCCGCCACAGCCATCCATTGAAGAAGCTCGCCAAACCATGCATTCCCTGTTGGATGATGCTTTTGCACTGGTGGCTCCCAGCAGCCAAGCAGCCAATTCCACATCTGTTACACCACCTGGGGTCTCTGCAGGACAGCCGGTAAGCAGCTCTCCTGTTCTGGCAGGTTGGGGAACCACATGCACACAGTGGTCCCACTCAGGCAGTAGACAGCCCATTTAGTGCGAGCAATGCAAATTTAAAAGGTGTTTCTGAGCAGGCAGTGATCACCAGTTGAGCCACACTCACTGTTACTGTGCCCTTGCTGCCAGGACTTAACATGGATGTGGCAGTTTCTGGAACCAGGAGAGTGCAGAAGTGACTTTGACGTGGTGGTGCCCTCACACTCACTCCCGCACCTGCTCTGTAAGCTGTTTGGATTCTCTTACCAAGAGAACATAATGGTTCTCCTCCCGTAGAATAACTCTGCTGTCTCTCAACAGAGGAATTCAGGTGGAGCGGGGTAGGGAACCGCTCTATCTGTGTCCGACATGTGTTGTGCGTTACGGAGCTCTGCGAGAGCACAGGCGTTCTCTTGGGCCATCTCACACTCTGCAGCAGTTCAGTACAAGTTTCATAGTGCCACTGGGCTGTTGAGTCTGAACCGCTTGGTCTCTCTGCTGCGATCAGGTGCTGACTGAGACAGATTTTCAAACAGTAGGGTTAATTCACTGAAAGTTTTAAGCTAAGGGGACATTCAAGCAGCCCTTGATCTTCTCCAAGTGAAGGAATGTATTTCTGAAAGGTGTTTGTGATCAGACAGGAGAGGCTGGTGGTCCCCTGTAGCAGTGAATCCCAGATCTTCTTTTGCTTCTGGGTTGGTAAAACTAAGCTCTTATGTCTGCAGTGGAGTGACGCACAGGCCTGGTGAACCCTGCTCTTCCATCCCTCGGAAGGGCTGACAGTTGATTGCTCAGCTTGTGCGTTTTGATTCTAATTTGAGGTCTTTTTATCCATCTAACAGAGATTCGTGGAATTTGGAATGACTCCGCCAACAGCACCAGGTCTCCTGCCAAGGTACCATTTCACTGATAGACTGACCGTGGAATCACAGATTCTGTTGGGTTGGTTTGTTGTTTTGCTTGAAATTCCTCCAAGGCTCTTAGAGGCACTGGTGTGGCGTTGTGCAAAGTCCTGTGCAAATGAGAAACAAGGTGAGTCCAGATCCACCCTGTGTCATGTGTTGATGTAGACTGAGCGGCACATGTGTGCTCTCTAGAGTCCCAGCCTCCACTTACAAGAAGTGTGTTCCTAGCCTGACGTAGGGTGCTGGTTTCACTTTGCTTCTCTGACTGTCACAGCTAGAGGCTCCTGCAGAAAACAGTTCATTGAGCTTGTGCATTGACTGCCTCTTGAGAAGTGTGTGTCTCTTCGATAGGAGCGCAAGCCTACGAGAGGAGAGCCCAGGAACCTAAGAACCTGAACTGTGGGCATCCTCACCTCCACCATACTGTTCTTGAAAACTCATCTGCCACCAGTCTTCTAAAAGATCATCTCCCCATGTCAGTGTTAATGGGAAGAAGTGGAAGAGCAGCGCTTGCATTTTCTCCTCCGCTCCTACTCTGTGGATGAGCTGTAGGCTTTCTTTGAGTTGTGTTGCCTTGGCCCAGCTGAGCTGGGCTGATGGCAGTTTCTGCTGCGAGTCCTTGTCAGTAATTCCGTAGCAGCGGCCCGAGGCACAGCAGACACTGACTTCAGTTTGCGCCTTTTAAGGTCCAGCCGTTCCTTCGCAAGGCCTGCTGGCGCTTTGAGTGGCTCTTGCGTTTCAAAGAATGAAGTTTTGCAAGTTTCCTTCGAGATGGTGAGAGCGCTTGGTGATACCTCAGTTGTTCAGTCCGAGCACGAACCACGCAGCCTGTCTGGCTTCACTGGAACCAGACCTGTGCCCAGAGCCCTTTATTACCAAGAGAGTCCATTTCCTGGCTGCGGTGAGCAGCTGCATCGCCGCTGAGTTCTTGGGTTTGAGCGTCCAGGCCCTTTGTCCACAGGGAAGACAATGTTTGTGCACAGTTGCTGTCTGCGCCGAGGAGACTCCCATGGGAAGCGCTCGGTTGTGAGTGTGCTCGGGTTTCTCGCTCCTGTTGCTATGCGGTGCAGGTCACAAAGGAGAAGCAGGGGTAGCGACTTCAGTGGTTGGCAGGAAGTTGATCCAGGTGCCTCACAAAGAGCTGCTACGTGAGCTGTACGTTGCGGTGTCAAATTAGGTGATTCATTTACTGTAGTCTCTTGTCCTTCCTTTTCCACAGGCAGAGCTTTGGGCCGGGTTTTCTTCCTCCTGCAGAACTGATGCACCCAGAGCAGCAGCCACCTGAGGTGCAGTACTCCTCCAGAGGGATGTACTCAGAGGAAATGCCATCAGTGGCCCGACCACGACCCGTTGGAAGCACTGCAGGTAAACTGAATTTAAGTTGAACGTGCAGCTGAAACAACTTGTCCTTCTCCTTATCTACTACGCTGAGGTCACCATTAAGGTCCTTCAATTGTTAGGCTTGAAATGTGGTCCTTGTCTTCACTGCCGCAAGACATTGGCAATGAGCAAGTGATTGGCAGGACCTTGAGGAAGAAGGTGGTGCTTTGCCACCTCGCCAGCGTCATACAGGTGCCGATGATCACACCGGGTGTGCAGAAACCCCAGTGTCTTGGCAAGGAAGAGCAGCGGGTGGTTGTGCAGCGCACAGGCGCGCTGACTTTCCACGGGCAGCTGTTGTTTTAGTGTGAGTCAAGCTGCCTGGTGCAGCCAGCCTGCTAGATAGCAAACGTTGCCCACACTCTTGTGCATCTTTCTCTCTCGTGTCTGTTCTTACACATTTGTGCATTGAGCAGGATCATTTAGCTTCTGATGGTTTCTCTGTCGCTGCTGTCCCAGATGAAATCACCAGCCTGGAGCTGGCGGTGAGATAATTTCCACAGCACTCATCAGTGCTGTCGTGGACAAGATTCAAGCATCACACAGCAGTTAAGCAGCAAGCTCTTACTCTAAGAGTAAAAGATGAGGTTCTTATGCAAATGGTGTTTTCTTCCTGGGGAGCTGAAAAAGCCTGGAAATGCAGAGTGCCAGTTTTGGTGGCTGCTGTCCTCTCCCTGTGGATGTTAAATGAATGACAATGACAGGGGTGTGGTGTGACTGTTGGAGCCCAGTGATTATCTGTTCACTGTCTGGTTCACACTGCCCTCTGGATGTTCGAATTGCTTCCTGTCCTCCAGCCTCACGATGCGCAGTTCTCAGACTGCGGAAATCCTCCAGAGGAAAACACGATGGCGACCCGGCTGTCAGCCACATCAACCCAGCTGCTGTTTTCGTCCTTTCCTCTCTCGTTGTCCTCACACACGCAGAGCTTTCTCTTTTGCACTGTGGGTTTGTTAAATGGGATTTGTTTCTAGGGAATAATGAAAGAAAATAAGAGGTGTTTCCCTGTGGGAGGAGGTTTGGGAGAAAAGGAGAAGCTGGCACGTTGCTGCGTGCTTCTTGCAGTGAATGGCTGTGGCCATCCCTGCCCGCGCTTGAGAGCAGCGGGAGGCAAGGGAAGGGAGAGGAGGTGAGCTTTCAGGCTGAAGGAGAGCCAGTGTGTTCTGACCTCCTCGTTAGTCAGCAACAGCATCGTTTAATATTTAACCACAAAGCAAAGCTGAAGGAACCACGCTCTCGCACAGCCCTGTGCGTGGGTGGAAGAGGGAGCAGTCTGGAGCACTCAGGGTCTGGCCAGTGTGATGCGAGTAATGGGCACCACAGGAACGAACAGTCTCTTTCCGCTGAGTAATTTACGCTAAAGCATCGCCAAGGCTTCGGGAAAAGCCGTTTGTCGTACGTTTGGAGTGAAGTGACTCCTGTGTCTGAGACGCAGGTATCTCAGCCTTTTCGAGTGCAGTGGCAAGGAGGAGCATCGCGCTCCGGGAGCTGCAAACAGCACACGTACCTGTTCCTTCCTTGTTCCACACTGACAGCCCTCTTCCTGCTGAGGAGTAGTTGTTGTTGTTGTTGTTGTTATGAATTGCACACAAACAGAACTCTGCTTTCTTCTTGTCTCCTGCTTCCAACAAAGTGTTATGTTGTCATTTGTCTGCCCTGCAACCTTGACTGTGTAAAGATGAAACCACAATATTTGCTTTTAAGGTTCTCAGATACAGCACCTCACTCAGGTGGGAATTGCTAGCAGGATCGGAGGCCCACAAGTGGAGATCCCCTCAGGCAGAGCAGGGCATGGCCAGCCGGGGGGGCCAGGGTGGCCGCAGTACCGTGGAGAGGATGAATTTGCTAGGCGAGATGCAGTGAGTACTGTGTTACACCTTTGCATAGTCTCTCCAGTAGTGATGTGTCCGGGTGTTTTCTCCCTGCATTGCCCCCGGACTACTTTGAGTTGCTTCTCTGACATTCTTTGCTTTGTTCTTTGACCCCTCGCTAGCTCTTCTGACTTTCGCTTGCTGTTCTTTTGCCTCTGCTTTTCTAACTGCTTTCTCTCACTTTACCCTAACCTTTTTTTTCTTCTCACTTGAGGCCTTCACCCATTAATTGCAGTTCACCCAGGTCTGCTTCTGAGCTCCAGCAGAGGTGGACACTGCTTTCCATTTTCTTCTTTGAGATATGCCTCTATTTTGAGACCGTTGTAAGTAGCAAACGTGAAGTTTAAATGTTCCAGACTCCTGTCCCACCCTGTATTTGTGCAGTTCTCTTGCCTTCTGTACCCGTGCACAGCCGCAGAAGTCAGGGCACCGGCGCAGGTGCAGGCTTGTACGGACCAGGGGCGGTGTTCTTACGTGAGCTGCTGTCCTAGCCCCACTCAGCAGGAGCTGGTCAGTCAGGATGCATTTGTTTCAGTGTTGCCTGGTCGGTCGTCGTGGCAGCGGTGCTTCCACAGGCCGATGTTTCCGGTTGCCTGCCCTCCGCCCTCGTGTGATGTCCTGAAGCAGACAGAGCTGTGACAGCTGTGCTGCAGTGCTCTTGAGAGCGACAGCTTTTTGTTCCTCCTTAGGCTTCTCTGCTCAGACCGGCCTCTCTGCTTGAGGGAGTCAGGAAGGATCCTGCTCGTGTGCGTGTTGGTGCGGTGCACGCTCGCGCTGCTGGGAGACTCTTGGCGCTGCCGCGTGGCGTCAGTGTGGCTCTGCAGAGAGGTGGTGTGACAGGATGGGCCTCGTCCGCAAGCTTAGTGAAACGGAGCTGCCACTGCTGCAGACAAGCTTGAGAGGAGCAGCACAGTAGAAGTGAGATGACCTGCATCAATGCTCTTGCACGGTGCCAGCAGTCAGAGCCAAGAGAGAAATTTGCCCAGTGTAATCTGCTGCCTGTGCCTGGAACACAGAGCTACTTCAGACTGCATCTGGCGGAGCGCTGGCATGAGGGATTGCACTGTCTCTCCTGTCCCATTCTCAGCTGCGTCTCTAGGTGACCCTAGAGGTACCCTAGGTCCTCGCTCATCATTTGTCTGTTTTCTGAAAACGACTCAGCTAGACCCGTGGGCCCTGTCCCTTCTGCCCACTAGGTGCCCGTTTGGCCACTGTTGCTTTCATGTTCTGTTACTTGAAGTGTGAACATTTGGCTGGGAGTTGCGCTACGGACCCATCGTCTGGGATGGCTTTGACACCAGCCGTGCTCGTGGCCCCAGGCAGTGTGGCTTGGTTGCACCGGTTCAGATGGGTTTCCGTCATCCCCGGCCAGGCTGATCTTCCCCTGGGCTAACCCAGGGGCTGAAGCCTTCCTCAGCTCTGCAGAAGCTTCCTGCTCGCCAGCTGCTGCGGTCCCCGTGTTACTGCTGTGAACGAGATTTTCTTCCAGGTTTGTTTTTTCTGAAGAACCAGAAACTGAGTTGATGCTGGCCTAGAACTCTGAGTGGTGGTGTCACTGGGTTGTAGCAGAGCTGGCCTTGTGCCGGTGCGCTTCTCCTCCTGTGGGCAACTCGTTCTTTGCAGAGGATTAGTCCCACTTTTGCTAAGAAAATGCTGTTGTCAGCTGAGCCCCAGTCTTGTGGTTTCCTTCAGTGAAGCATGAGGGACGTAACTGCCTTCAGTGTCTGGGTTCCGTCACCAGGACACAGCTCCAAGTTTGTCCCTCCTCCTCTGGAAAAGCAAGTTCTACTTAGTGGTGGCTGTGTGCCTTCTGACGCAGGGCTTGGCCGGTCCTTCATTTGCAGCAAGCTTCTAGAGCCCCGTGTCCAGGAAGAGGAGATCTGGAGCACTCCCACCCTGCCCCTCAGGAGGGAAGCGCGCTCACGTTCCTGCGGGAGCTCTGCTCCTCACAGAATCCTGAACTTGTGCTCCTCGCTCAATTTTCCTCTGGAATGTGACCTCTTGTGTCCCTGACGCCAAAGCTGGCGTACAGGCTCCACTCAGTTCACCCAAAGTCTCTCTTTAGAAGGCCTGGGCAGCCAGGGTAGTGACAGCAGTTCCTTAGCTCACACGAAGCTCCACGTTGAGCAGGTGGTCATCTGAGAACATGCAAACCCTAATTTCTCAGGGGATCTTGCATATCTTCACTGCCCTGGTGTTGCCCCCTACCCACTCACAGTCCCCAGTAGCTCTCTGTTGTTCTTCCAGGTGTTTCCAGTGTTTTCCCACACACCCTTATCCTTTTACTCTTGTACTCCAGCTGTCACCACAGTGTCACCAAACCATACCTCACTGTCTTTCGTGTCCCCTGTGAGATAGGTCCAGCTGAGCACAGGGTAGCTTGGCCTTGCTGCCGCTTGGAAGCAGATGCGATGCGGGCACCAGGCAGGCTGGGTCTAGTTAGCTGCCCGTTGTTGCTGACTGTGTGGTCTGGAAGTGTGTTTATGTAGGGACAGGTGCAGTTGTTCCTCCAGCTCGGTGTAGGCAGGCCCCAGAGCTCATTACGGCTCAGTGGAGATGAACGTTCACCGTGAGAACCATTCCTTGAGAAGCAAGATTCAGTGGAGACATTTTTGTCAGCAACTCTGTACTTAGTCTAGTTCTCCTGAAGCTGGTCTGTTGGTCTCTACTGTCTACGTACAAGGTCAAGCTGTGTGTGGCTAAACAGACAGCAAGTTGTCCCAAGTTTCTGTTAGTAAACAAATTTAAAGGTGAAAAATGTAGCAGCAGGAAATCTTCCAGCCCTTTGTTAGTCTCCTTGTTTGGCTGCTGTGGGTCAGCAGAGGTTGGGTTTTGACAGTTCCCAGGACAGTGTCCTTTTGGTGTCACGCGTTACACCACAGAAGCACACGTGCGGTTTCCTGAGTTACTGAAGAGATCTGTGGTAGCCCCGGTGTTATGAAGCAGCCACAGATGCTCTTCCTGCCTTCCCTGAAGAAAGCGGAGCAAATTCAGCGTGAGACAGCAGCACCGTGCAGTGTCCAGGTACCCTGCGGACAGTGGAGGTTGCTCTTGGGACTCGTGTGTCACAGAGTGTTTTGTTTTCTGGCATTTGCTGTGTTACCTCTGCTCTGCAAACCCACAGAGGAGTTCCTCAGTTGGCTGGCTCCAGGCTCCAAGTATGAATTAGTTTCAGGTTTCACCGCCAAGCGAGTAGTTCTGAGCAATCAACGGGCCCATGCATTCCTTCCCAAGGCCAAACCCGCCTTCCTTTCAGAAGAAGACAGAGTGCTACTTGGAAAACCTTTCCTACTCATCCTTCTGTCAGAGCCTCTTTTCCGCTTAGTCTCTCTCCCAAATTAACTGTGGACTGCACAGGTCCTGCACGTGACCCACAGGAGAGCCAGCATCTGTTACTGGTTCTGCCTCACACAAAACTACCTGGATCATTTTAATTGACCGAACCAGACCCGTTAAGAAACGCTCTCTCGCGCGCTCCCTGCGCACAGCTGTCGCAGGCGCTCCAGGTGTCCCGCTGCCTTCCTGGGCTTTGCTTCGTTAATGCCTTCGTTTCCCTCTGCCGCACCCAGAAATCCCCTTCCCGCTGACCCTGCTGTCCTTCTTCCCTCTTGAGGCTGCTCTCTCTGCCCCTGCTGAAGCCTCACGCGCTCGCTAAGCGGTGGTGGCTGTGATGGGAACTTGCTGCGCCCGGCTGCTCCTCGTCCCCACGCAGGCCGTGTGTGAGCGTCGCGTGCTTCCTCGGCAGCGCGTGTGCCAGTCCTTTGTGTTGCCTTCTCTCAGAGCTGGCTCAGCCTTCTGCAGAGCGGAGCACGGGGGTGCTCGTTTCGGGGGGCCGCTGGGGACGGGCTTTCGCCACAGTCCTGGCGCGTGTCCATCCTGACAGGCGGAGCAGCCTGCTAGTGACCTACACGTCCCGGCTCTGGGTTGGTGCGGGCGGGTTTGCGTCCAGATAGACAAGTCCATGAACTGGGATCTGTTCTCCGTCTGGTTTGGTTAGAGAGCGTGTTACTGAACAAATGCAGAGCCAACCGCGTTCTGCTCTGGAGCAGCGACCGCCCCCTGCTCAGAGCTGTGCACGGCTGTGGAGCACAGACAAAAGCCTCTTCTCGACAGGACTCTTTTTGTCCCGCTGCTGCTCCTGTTCCTGCATTTCCCTCGGCACGAGGGTGCAGACAGAAGGGGAAGGTGAACGCAGCAGCGTCCGTACGGAGGCGGCGGCCGGGAGGACAGCAGTTTGCTTGTTGTCTTAGGCGGCTGATAGAAAGGCAAGAAGTAAAGAAAAGAAAAGCCAGTTCTGTTGGCTTCATTTCTGTGCTTTTGATCCCCGCCTGCTTCTGCTTCATTTTCCAGCCACAGCAGAGAGTGGAAAGGGGGTTGGGTTCTGTAGTGGACGCTCAGACGGGTTGTTACGATGTCTGAACTCGAGGCAGTCCAGCAGTTAGCAAAGATGTGTTTTGTGCTCTGCTCGCTAAGAGAAGTCACTCACTTAACACGACAGAAGAACAGTGGCAGCAGATAGAAGCCTCCCCGTGCTGCTTTCCCTCTGTTCTTCACCTTTTTGCTTTTCCTGTCTTTTCTGGACTCTTGTGATCGTTCCAAAGGTACAGTAACACTTTCTGCCTTTTTCCAGACGCATACGCATGGACACCAAGAATATTCCTCCTCACCAGTATTCCAGACGCCGAGGACTTCAGCCCGGCAGCCTTCAGCACCCCCTACTCAGCTCCCACACAACAGTCTTCAGGGCCAGGGCCTTTGCTACACCACCAGTTCCACTGAGGACTTCCAGCCAGGTCACTCCTCAGCCTCTCTTATCAAAGCAATTAGAGAAGAACTTCTGCGACTCTCTCAGAAGCAGACAGCAGTGCAGAACTTCCACAGCTGATTCAGCACTCCCTGGGTTTGCTAAGTGTCCGCTTCCTATGGAAGCAAAGACTTGGACGAAATAGCAAAGTTGTTCTCTCACAAGAGCGAGCTTCCGCAGCTCTGCTGACGGCGCTCTGGAAAGAAAACAACAAAGGCAGCAAAATGAGGAAGGTAAGGAGAGGTGGGGGACAAGTCATTGGCCTCCTCGCCAGTGAAATGAAAGGGTCTGCTGCTGTGAAGGTGCTCCTCCTTACCCTCATTCAGCCTGACCAGTAAATGCAGACTTGGGTCAAGAAGTCACCAACAGAGAGTCGCAGGAACACACGCCAAGCACGACGGATGCACATCTGTTGCTGTGGGAGCAGGTGAAGGTTCGACACGAGTATTCGTGTCTCTCCAGTGCTTGTGGGGAGCGGGTCTGTGTTGCTTCTCTGCAGCACTACAGACTGTGTCGGCTCAAGAGGTTTGATGTGTGGGCCCACGCAGGAGTCGTTTCGATTTTTAGGAGCAATGGGACAAATTGGAATACAAATCTCAGTGAGCTGCTCGTGACAAACTGAACAGTGATTGTTTGAGCTCTGTGCTGCCAAACAGAGCTGCCCTCTGCACTCTTCCTTCTTTTCCTTCTGGTGCTGAAGCTTCAAGTGTTCCTTCATCTTCAATGTTTGCAAAGTGAAGCGCTGGCCTGGGATGACCAAAACCATCTGCAGACTCCTCCGGGCTGGAAAAGCAAAGCAAAGCACCCAAGCAGAAAGGGCCTGGGCCTGGTGTTTGTTTTGGTTTTGAAGTACTCAAAACTGGGAGGCAAATCCTCAGCTGAGGCTGGGGAAGCGCATCTGTGTGTCTCCGAAACCTGTGTTCGCTGACTCTGTGCTTGTGCAAGGCCAGCGATCAAGCAGGGCTGCTCTGTCGTTTGCTTTGTGGCACGAGTGCAGCCAGCCTGACTGGTCCAGGGTCACCAGCATTACGGTACAAGTCGCCGCTCGTGTTTGGATCCGAATAACTGTAGTGAAGTCAGTGATGATGTAGAGCGTTCACATAGGGTAGGTCTGCGGTTTGGAGACAGTGTCTGTACCTGTTCCCGCTGTCCCTTTCACAAAGGGCGAGGAAAACCCCAGAGAGAGCGGTCTGAGCCATGGAACTGGTTGTAGCTCTTTTTTCCAGAGGTTTGGCTTAATGTCAGCTGCGGACTCGCTGGCCTTTGGCCATTGCTCCCTGTAGCCGACGCAATGCACGCACAAGTTTTACTTCAGCTGTCATTTGTTGGAGCGCGTCTGTTTTCAGGGCAGACTGAGCTAAGAGCAGCAAGCCAGCACGGAGGTGCAGGATGAGCTCGGTGCTTGGCAGTTTGGGAGCCTAGCCCTGTTAAAATGGCAGTCAGAACTGTTTGGTGCGGCGGGGTACTTCCCACGCAGGCAGGTGGCAGTTGGAAGAGGTCTAAGGAACTGTAGTCTGCCATGGAGGTTATTGGGCTGCGTTTGCCCAGGGTGAGGCTACGATTGCCTCATTCCCTGGGTGAGAAATGAGATTAGTAAGATAACAGGGGTGTGTAAGGCTGGTGTTAGGGTGTGGTGATCTCTGGGTACCACGTCTGTTCCTGGTTCCAGCGCGTGCTTCGATAACAGTGACAAGGCTGACCCAGAGTACAAGGAAGACAGGTAGGAGAAACCGAAGCACCGAGGGAGAGCCTTGTGTGCCTCGTCCGTGACGTGCGTGCGTAGTGCTCATTGCCAGAGCCCTGACTGGGAAGCAGCTGGCCACTCGCTGGTGTGGAAACAAGGTGGTGTGCTTCCCCTCTTTGTTAGAGGGCTCCATGGTTTCTGTCTCTGCTCCCGATGGTCAGAAGGCTCTGTGAAAGTGTTCTGATGGACTTGCTGTAGCAAAGCAGCCCAAGTTCGCTCCGATTGCCCTGGCCAGTAGTTACAGCCCTCACGAGCACTGTTTGATGTCTGAGTGGAGTGGGAGCACCGGTGTGGCTGTGACCAGCAGTACCAGCAGGTTATTGTGTTGTGACTTTTCTAAGCTTTGTATGCTGATTCCTTCCAGGATAAAAATAAACCTCTATTTTCTGCCAAGTCTGAAAACATGAATGTTGCCGGTGCTATTGCAGAGCCAAGTGGGTCAGGCAGTGTTCACCTGGACGTTCTGGTGATGCTGAAGACCGACTGTTCCGTAAGCGTTGCCTTCTGATCTGTCTCTTTCGTGGCCCCCATCTTTCTCCAGGCTCAGTCTGTTGTGAGGTCAGAGGCCTGTGCTTGAGCTGGTGGCATGCTGCTGGGACTTCACATCAGGAAGTGTGGGTTTGTAGAGTGCGAGTTCAGTGTCCGGCTGCTAGTTCCGACTATTTACAGAAAAGTCAGAGCTCTGAAAGGGAGAGGTACCTGAAGCAGTGCTCGCTGAGTTTTGCCAGCGATTGCGATGCCGGTGTGACATTCCTTAACGTTTGGAAGGAGAACCCTCTTTCTTCTCCATCCTGGACGTTACAAGGACGATAGGACACAGGACACGTGTACTGGTAAGTGGAAGAGTCTGATGCAAGAATCCTGCTTTTGAACCCTGAAAGTTCATGGGGCAGGACAGCGAAGAACAGGTCAGACGTCTGCGGTTAGAAGTTGCGTTCCAAACACAGCTGCCTGGAGACCTGATCCCTGTTCGCAGACAGCAGTGGTGGCGCAGGCTGAGGCTTCCTTGCCAGAGTGAGGAAAGCAGCGCTTCAGGCAGCAGTCTCAAGGGCAGTCTTCACGAGGGAGAGCTGCGCTGTGTTTTGTGCAGCTGCAGGAGAAGCTGCAAGGGGACTCTGGAACAAGGTACCAGGGTCTGTGTTCCCATAGCTCCCATGTCCCGGTGTGCTAAGCTGTTTGCCAGTGGTTTCTGTTGCCCTGTTGAAAGGTGGGGGGACAAAAGCTGCTTTTCTGAAGCTTAAGGTCTCCTGAACTGAAGTGTCAGTTAATGAGTCACAAAACGTTGCAATTTGGAAGGGACCTCAACAGATCATCTGAGTCCGGCCCCCGCTGCTGGAGCAGAGGCAGCCTACAGCACCCAGTGCACCCAGACTGCCTCCCAGCTGCAAACCAGGCCCGACCCTGCTTAGCTGGTCCAGCTTCCCATCTCTCTGTCTCTCTACCAGTTTCTGAAAACACTGACCAGATGAGAAGCTGATACTGATGCGGGAAGCTGTTTCCAACAGTGACGTCACTGAACCATGGGGTTGATGAAACCCTTGGGCGCTTCTCCTTGCCACTGGTGTTCGTTCCATGCTTAGTGTGATGCTCGCAGAAGAACTGGGCAGGATGGAAGCTATGTTAATGCAGCTGGGCTGGTTTGCGTGTCCTTTTCATGGCCAACATGTTGACCTCTAACTGCTGCTTCGTTGCCTTTGGAGCAAAGTGAAGTCGTGCAGTGGTTTCTCATGCACTCCGTTTGGAAGGTGAGGCTACGGTGCAGTAAAGTCTTCTTTACCAGGACAGGGCTGTGTTTGTGGTCCTGCCAGTGACTGTGGGCATGGGACTCGGGAAGGAAAACGCTGCTGTTAGGAGGAGGGGGATGCCTAGGTGCTGGACTCACACTTTGCAGCAGTCAGGCAGGTGTCACTGGCCCTGTTCAGTGGTTCAGAAGAGGCTTCCTGTGTTGCAGCTGGAGAGCAGCAGCATCGCGTCCGCACATGGAAAGGAGGCTGGCAGTGTGTCAGCGCTGCCCTGCGTGATGCAGGTTTCCGCAGGCGCCTCGGTCGCCCGTGGGTGCGGGTCCTACGGCGCGCTGGAGCCAGCGCTTATAGAGTAGACCGCTGTCGGCTGGGCTGTAGTGTTGTCTGAGGAAGAGTCTGTTCACAGGGCTCATAACTTCTGAAAACCCAGAACACTTGGCTCCGTTAACTTTTGGCTTGTTGGACAGACTACACAAGGAAGCCAGTTTCAAATTCAAGCCCTCGTGGAGTCAGATGTCTCTGGTGTGGAAGGGTGGTAGGCGGCTGGACTCCTGAGCAGCGACGGTCTCCCCATTTCCAGCTGTTAGGACCTGTCGAGCTCAAGGAGAAGGTGGGTTCTCATCCCAAGCTTTGTCTAGCAGGTAGGTAACAGTTTGCCATTCCTTGACAGAGACACCTCTTGGCAAGAGCTGTGAGGGGGAGGCTGCAAAGCACCGGTGACTAGGGTGGGGACATGCTGTGGGGGCCGTATTTTACAGCAGTGAGGAAATAAACGGGTTTGTTAAATGCTCGGCACCTGTTTGGGGTTTTCTGAGTGTGGACATGAAGCTGACAGTTACTAAAAGGGTGATATCAGCTGGTCAGAAGGCAAAGGACGGTAACCGGGCCTCCAGGACCACCTGTGCGCTGAAAAACAAGAGGTAGCCCAGTACCTTGGGGGCTCCCCCTGCCTCCCCCGGGCTGATTTCATAAGACAACCCTACCTGTAGGGTTAGTAACTCACTGTTTCCAAAGCTGGTCTGTACGAGGGAGGAGCTCCCCTCATCAGTGAGACTGCTGGGAGAGTAGCTTTGGCTGCTCAGCTGTGCCTGGAGAAGAGCATCAGCTCTGAAGTGCAGACGTGGAAATGCAGGTGCCTGTTGAGATGGGCATCTCTTCCCTCTGTTACACCTTAATTAGAGGCGATGGGGGAGAGTGGGACCTCGCGACGTGACCAGTCTTGTGTCATCCGTGTGTTCCACTGCCTGCAGGTCCCAGACACTGAGGAACCAGAGGTCTGGAACGACGGGTGGTGTTACTGCCGCTGAAGTCCTATTGCAGTTCTGCAGTGTCTTGGCATGTGTGCAGCTGAGTGCTGGACAGGTCGGGGGTCTCAACCGGAGCGAGCGTCCGTTGAAATACAGATTGTGTTGGGAGCAGGACCATCAGCATTTTCTTCTGTCTCCGTCCAGTAACTCACTGGTGAGGGAAGAGCTGGCTCAGCTTGTACCGGTCGCATCCACAGTTCAGATCCAAACGTCTGCGTGTTGTCTCTGCTCACACCTGCAGGACTTCCACTGGAAACCATTCAGTTGCCCTTCTGCTTTGGAGGGAGAATTTATCCTTCCAATGTTTGACCACAGTGTGGGAGGTATTTCACAGTATCCCAGTATTACCAAGGTCGGAAGAGACCTCATAGATCATCAAGTCCAACCTGTTACCGCAGAGCTCAAGGCTGGACCATGGCACCAAGTGCCACATCCAATCCTGCCTTGAACAGCTCCAGAGATGGCGACTCCACCACCTCCCCGGGCAGGCCATTCCAGTGGCCAATGACTCTCTCGGTGAAGAACTTTCTCCTCACCTCAAGCCTCAGTTTCCCCTGGCGCAGCTTGAGGCTGTGTCCTCTTGTTCTGGTGCTGGCTGCCTGAGAGAAGAGAGCAACCTCCTCCTGGCCACAACCATTTGGCCAGACGTGTCTGGCTCGGTGCGTTAGAGGGGAGTCCCGAGGTGAGTCAGTAGCTCTCTTTGAGAATAAGAACCTTGAAATGCAAAGATCCTCGGGGCTGCGCTGCGTTTTCAAAGAGACTTTTCCAGAGTAGAGCTGCTGTCCTGCGAATGCCGCTACAGACTGATTAATGGGGAGAAATGCATTAGTGCTGGGACCATCACAGAGTGTTACGGCTTGGGAAGGACCTCTGGAGACACCTTGTGCCGCAGTTCAGCTCAGATGTGCAAGTGGCTCACCCAGAACAGGTTGGACAGGGTCACGTCCCGGCAGGTGTTGAGTATATCCAGAGGAGATGCCACAGCCTCGCCAGGCGGCACAGAAACACGTGTGAGGCTGGAGTGGTTTGTCCAGGTTTTGTGTTGCTTCCTCTTGCTGCTCTCTGCATTTGAAGTGTCCTCTCCTCTGTAATGGCCACTGCTGTTCACTTCTGAGCAGCTCCGACTTCGTATCTGGAAGTCTGTGTTGAGGATGTAACCTGGAATAAAATGTTGGCGCATTCACACAAGCGCTCTGCAGAGTCTTTGAAATGAAGGCTGCACCTCGGTGGCTCAAACCTCCGTGGCCCCCTGCCCTGACCCCGTGGTTTCCAGGTTCACGTACAGCACTGCACGGGGAGCAGGCAGAGTGCAACGAGAGCCGACTACGGGGAGGCTGGGAGATGTCAGGAACTGGTTTGCGTGCCCAGTCTCGTCCCGATGTGAGCACCGCGCTCCTGAAGGGCTCTGCCGCGTTCTCGTGAAAACTTAGGTCAAGGTTTCCATCCCAAAGCTCATCCTGGCTGTTTGACCCTTTCAGCGCAGGGCGGGATGTCAAGGCTGCAGCTAGGTGACGTCTGTGTCTCAGCGCAATCCCCTTGTGTTGGAGAGGGACAGACACGGTGTTGTGCGTGGCTGGTTGGGGCAGATCTGGAAGAAACTTGGTACAGAAACGGGCAAACCAGTGTAATGATAAAAGATTGAGGAGGTTCTTGGCCCAAAGGGAACAGGAGAGAGGGGATTGTGAACTGGCCACCACCAGTGGTGCTTCGGCACAGCTGCCGGATGTGATGCAGAGTGGGTGTTGTGGGTGTCCACGAACTTGTGACCCGATCGCTGGGTTTGCTGGTCCGTACAACCCTGGATGAAAGCGTCGGGTGAGTTGCTGTGGCTCTACGAGGAGCGGCTCTTGCCAGGCATTTCTGCAGGTGAGTTTGGACCTCGTGATGGTTTCTGTCTTCAGGCTCGATGACGGCAGCACTGAACTGGGACACGTCCAGGATTCAAGACTAAAGGCTGGGAGTCTCCCGTTTGGAGGGTGCGGTCTGGCGTTTTCATCGCTGCTGCATCCTGCTGTCCCCTGCTCTGCGGAAGGGCTTTGCTGGGAACCACACGCCGGCCTTTGCAGGTTAGGACTGCGGAGCAGTCATCACTTCGGGCAGATGGCAGCACTGACACAGCCACCCGTGAGGGGAGCAGAGCGCACGGTCTCCTGCTCTGCACTTGGTGCCAGTGAGCGTTAGTGAGTCCTGTTCACTTGAGCGTGAAGTAGCCCCACTTTCCTCAGCTCAGACACCTGCACAAGGTGCTGACGGAGCTCAGCCAGAGCCTGGTGACTTCTAATTTTGTGTGTTGCAAAGCCTCAGGGCTGCCCATTTAGAATTGGGTGGTGTTGGGCTGTTCTGGGGTAAGCGCATGGTGTCTGGGAACCCGTCCCACAGAGCTGGTTTGCGGGCGTCTTCCTTCTCTCCCCTCACGTAGCCAAAGCAGACAGAGCTGCAGCAGCACGGAGCTCGCGCTCCAGCACGTCCCACTGAAAACTGTTTTGGCTGCCGCCGATCCAACCCCATGGTCTGGGAACTGCCAGCTAGAAGAGGCGGCTCTTAGCCTCCCGGTACTCGGCAGACTCAGCTCTGCATGTTGGGGTCACTTGTTTTGTCTGTAGCATCTTTAATTTATCTGGTGGTAGAAAAGGCAGCGATATTGATCAACACAATTTGCTGGAGAGAAGCCATCAGCAAAGGTGTGAAGCTCACAGTAAGGGGTCGGCTGGTGAGGGAGGAGAAGGGAAGGGCAGAGCAAGGCCCTGGGCGCTTGCGGCCGACGCTGCCCACAGCTGTGTGCAGTGGACTGAAAGGCGTGTTGAGTGAGCGGTGAATTAACACAGGTACCCCTGCAGTGGTGAACGCTTGTGCAGACGGGGCCAGTAGACAGCACAGAGGCAGCAGAGCGTTTAACCAGGAGTCAGGGATTAGCAACGTGTCTCCCACATGCTTGTCTGGGCTCTTCTGGACTAGCTGAGAGGTGATGCTGCCTGGGCTGGTGCACGGGCTCCGGGAGCGTGAGAGGCTTCTGGAAGGTGGGAGCGGGGGGAACAAGACTGCAACACAGGAGGTTCCACGTCAGTTTGAGAAGGCACTTCTTCACGGTGAGGGTGACAGAGCACTGGAACAGGCTGCCCAGGGGGGTTGTGGAGTCTCCTTCACTGGAGACATTTAGGACCCGCCTGGATGTGTTCCTGTGTGGCTGGATCTGGGGGAATCCTGCTGTGGCAGGAGGATTGGACGGGTGATCTTTCGAGGTCCCTTCCAGTCCTTAATGATTCTACGAATCACCAGGGAGAAGTTGGAAAAGTGATGGGAAGGTGTTGCCACATGAAACTGTGGCCCTTGAGGGGTTCATTTGAGAATGCCTGCGGAAGAGCTGCTGCAAGAGAGCTCAGCTCTGTGTGGGGAGGGTGCTGGATTGCTGGGGGGGGGGGGGGGGGGGGGGCTTGG
>VXBP01002296.1:0-49547 GCA_013400115.1 Rhinopomastus cyanomelas | reverse complement strand
GGGGGAGAGGAGGGCTCTGTGCAAATGCCTGCTGCTGGGAGACAGAGCTGCCAAGAGGGGCCCTTAATCCCACCTGGCTGTTGCAACAGCTGGCAGAAGGTCTGGGTGTCCTCGGTCAGGCTGTAGGTTACCCCGGGCTCGCTCAGTTCCTTCGGGTGGCAAGCAAGATTGGCAGGGAGAGCTTCCAATTGGCAAGGTCCAAACAAAACTGGCAGGGAGACCTTCACGGAGGTTTGGACTGACCAAACATGGGTGGTGTTGGGCTCACACCGTCCCCAAACATACCTGGCAGGGGAAGAACCTGTGAACCTTTACAGTTAGATGAATTCTCCAGCAATTAGAGCGAAGGGCACCCTGGCAAACAGGGTGTGGGGTTTGGACTGGCCCCAGGGCACACTGCTGGCTGCTTACTGAGACCGGGGACTTCTCACCTGAGAATGCAGAGGTGCTGTCCTGTTCTGGAGGAAGAAGTTTGTTCTGGAAGACTTTGATGTCAGCAACGTGCAGGGGCCCATCAACCTTCGTATCTGCTTGGAGGGCAGATACGAAGCAGTGGTTACCCAGCTGTGTCCTAGGGGTCCTGTCTTCACGTGGGACGGTCAAGCCCGTGCGTCTCTCAGAGCTGTGTTTGTTCCAAGCTGCTCACAGACCTACACGACAGCACCACCTTGTTTAGCCCGTGTGTGGTTTTGGGAGGTTATTGTGAAGTAGGAGTTGGAAATGAGCCCTTCGGGGAGCGCAGGTTTGGTTCTGGGACAGAAACTTTCAGTGTGGTTTGAATCCACACAGATGCTGGTGTTGCTGGTAGCGTAAAATAAGGGGTATCGGGAGTGTGAGATGAGGGAGCACAGCTGGTTCCTGAGGATGTCTGCATTTCCTTCTTTGGAGGGATCTTGGTTGCAGTCATGGTCTGAAGGCATAGTTCCTGTGATGGCTTTGTCAGGGATGGCTTTGTCAGGACTCCTGTGGAGCGCCGGCGCAGAGCACCTCTCACTGTGGAGGTAACTGCTGTCTTCTCTCTGTGTGTTTGTGCAGCTGGGCAGCTCTAGTGGTTTTGCGAGGGGCAGTCGCTGATGTGTGGCCCGTTCACTAAAACCCTACTAAGTGAAGGCAGCGAGTGCTGTGAGCAGTCACCAACACGAGCCACGTGCCGAGAACCAACTGTTTGCACTTGAACTAAGAATTTAGGAAGTCACTAGTCGGATGTGGTTGATGCTGTCTCCAAGCAAACTAAAGTAGTTACCCTGGGATGGTCTTTGGGTGCCAGAAATGCTGATGGGCTGATGGACAACGATGGGCTCTGTGTCCCTATGGCTCTGTGTGTCTGTCTGAGATGCTTTCCCAGGAGCCACTGGCATCTTTCCTTGCCAAGCACTACAAGCCTTTGTGCCGGAGATGTAGGCGTTTTACCCAGAAGATGTGAGGAGTGGTTCTGGTAGGGATCAGGCTGTTGTTTTCAGTAACTCACATCCGGCCATTCAGCTTCCAGTAAGTCTGCATTTCCTTGACCTTACGTTGTAGAGTCACAGAATGTCAGGGGCTGGAAGAGACCTCCAGAGATCATCCAGTCCGACCCCTCTGCCAGAGCAGGATCCCCTACGTCAGGCCACACAGGAAAGTCTCCAGAGCAGGAGTCTCCACACCCTCAATGGGCAGCCTGTTCCAGGGCTCTATCACCCTCACAGTAAAGAAGTTTCTCCTCATGTGGAGGTGGAACTTCCTGTGATTTAGCTTCTCCCCATTACTTCTTGACCTGTTACTGGGGTCCACCAAGAGAAAACTGGTCCCATCCTCTTGACTCCCACCCCTCAGATATTTACAGACATTAATGAGATCCCTCTCAGCCTTCTCTTCTGCAGACTAAATGGCCCCAGGTCTCTCAGCCTTTATTCACAGGAGAGATGTTCCTGTCCCTTCATCATCACGGTAGCTCTCTGTTGGACTCTGAGTAGATCTCTCTCTGTCTTGAAGTGGGGAGCCCAGAACTGGATATAGTCCTGCAGGTCTGGTCTCACCAGGGCAGAGAGGGCAGAGAACCTCCTCACATCATATGAGCTGCACTAGACATGATAGCAGCACTAACATTTCCATTGTCCACCCATTTGCACCCTAAAGGGTGATGCGAGATACCTTTTTCATGGGCTTTGAGATGCACGTGAGCCCCTGCTGTCCTCCAGCCTGACGCTGTGTGCAGCGGTCTGAATCACAGAACGACCGAGGCTGGAGAAGCCCTCTGAGCTCAGCCAGCGCAGCCCAGGACCTGACACCACCCCAGCAGCCAGAGCAGGGCACTGAGGACCACAGCCAGGATGGCCTTCAACACCTCCAGGGGTGGGGACTCCACCACTGCCCTGGGCAGTCCAGCCCAGGCTCTGATCATCCTTTCCATGAAGAAGGGCTTCCTGACCTCCAACCCAGCCCTCCCCTGGTGCAGCTCCAGGCCCTGCCCTCTTGTCCTGGCACTAGTTGCCTGGGAGAAGAGCCCGACCCCCCAGCTGACTACAACCTCCTTCAGGGAGCTGTAGAGGGAGAAGGTCCCCCCTGAGTCTCCTCCAGGCTAAACACTAACCCCCCCCAGCTCCCTCAGCCTCTCCCCATCAGCCTTTCCCTCCAGTCCCTTCCCCAGCTCAAAGCTTTTCAACAGATGCCAGTCTCCACCAGAGCTTCGCAACGTCAGGGAGAGCTCTGTGTGTCTCCTTTCAGTTGGTCTCTGTCAGGTTTGCTACTCCCGTGTCTGTCTAGACGGGATTGTCGCCAGGAGCTGTGGTCTCAGTGATGGCTAGAAATCGGGGCGGTGCAGCTGTGCCCCATCAGGCTGTAGATTACTCTGGGCAGGTCAGACACTCTGCCTGCAGGGAGGTCGAGCCCCAGTGTGGAAATGCCATCTCAGAACAGAGTTTCTAGAAATGTGGGCTGAGTGATGCCTTGACAGGATAGACTCTGTCACTGGGGTTCAGTCAGAGCCTCTATTCTGAGAGCGTTTGTTGTTGCTTTGCATTGACAGGAGCAGTTCTGTGCACCAGCGGGATGGGCTGGTCTGGACCCACTGCCGTGGGCCAGCTGGGCTCACGTGCACAGGCAGGGGCGAGGTGAACAAACGCAACCGATGCTCAGCTCCTACAACAAGCTGATCGTACAGACTGCTCTGGGAAAAGAGCTTTAATGTCAAACCAGCACAAACCCTTCAGAGCTGCCCCCGTTACCAGCTAACAGACTTTAACATCCATGGGCAAGCAAGCAAAGAGGCCTGTGATCGGTGACGTACAGCCCCTCTCTGCTGTAACCTGCTCTGTAGCCTAGGAGTGGGTCTGCCAACACTGACCCTCCTCGGAAGAGCTTTATTTGCCCTCTTCCCTTTTCAAAGTCTGCTGGGTGGCCTCAAAGCAGTCAGGCTGCACTGGGAGCTGCTCCTTGAGCATCTCATTGCTGCTGGCATGCTGGCAGCAGGGATGAGGGGGCTCAGGGACGAGGCTTCCTGCACGCTGTGGAACGTGTCGGAGCCCACAGGAACTCACTTGCTCCACATTTTGGCTGACAGCAGCTGCCCGGCACAGATCAGCCCTGGTTTTGACTTCAGGTAGATTCCCTTTCTGCGCCGTTTGCAATGCTCTCAGCCTGTCTGCACCTCGCTGCTCTCGGGGCAGCTCCGTGCTGCTTTGCAGTGCTTCAGGCCACCAAAGACTTGGGTTCTTCCGGACGGAGTTTCGTGAGCTTGTCCACACAGAGCAGGATGAGAGTCAGGAACCAGAGGCTCCAGCCGACAGCCGCTGCGATCCACCCGTAGTCGTCCATGCCTGACGGGCAACACACGGCTGCCTGCGCACAGAAGTTCACACCTGGGGGCAGAGGAATGGAGGGGGCTGATGGGGGCTGAGTGTGCAACAGGCTTCCTTTGCTAGCAGGCGGGTGGGACAGTGGCTGCACCATCTCCCCTGTGGCCCGTGGCCAGCAGAGTATGGCAGAGGAAGCCAGTCAACATAAAAACAGACCTGGGGTAGAGAAACCTTCCTGTACGACAGCAATAGGGTCTTTGGCAGGGGCACCTTCAGCAGGATCTCAGACAGGTCAGGTGCCCAGCACCTCTGCCGGCAGCAGAAGCAGAGGCTGATCTTTGCTGGGCTGTTACTGTGACTTGTGTGGAACAGCACCCCCAGCACCAGGGGAACCACTGTTTTACTGTTTAAAAAGGATGCAATTTTTAGCAGTTCTCAGGGGGTTTCCCTGCCCCTCTTGCTGCTCTAGTTTTGTTCAGTCCAGTTCCCAGACGCCCACTAAGGAAGGTGCCGTTGGTTGTGTCATTTATGTGGTGCTTAAGGCACCTGCCAGACTTGTTCCATTACAGGGGCACAGGGAGGGTACCCAGTGCTGTGTCTGCATCCTGGGGGTTAGGGTGGAGACACCAAAGGGAACCTGGACCAGGGCATCCCGATGCCGTGGGCTGGAATAGAAGCTGATGGTGAGGTGCCAGTGTCCAGGAAAGCTGAGGCGGCCCAGCCCACTGTGGAGCTGCATGCACCGTGTGGCCATGGGCACAGAGCTTGTCAGCTGGGGGAAGTGGAGGCGTCCCGAGCTTGGCGTAGGGCCCCCAGCCTCGCACGTGTTTCCAGGGCAAAGGCAAGTACAGGTGTGACTGCCCAGCACTGTAGAGAGCAGCTCGTCCCGTAACAAGAGAGAGACGTTCTGTATGAGCCTAGGGAAGGGACGGGGATGCTGCCAGCAGTGCCCAGCTTGGAAGCAGCAGGTGTTGGTACAGGCACTGTTGCTTGGGTAGTGCAGCGCTGTGGGGATGTTTGATGCTTGGGATGAAGGGTGGGTGACATGGGGAAGACTGTTGGGATCTCACGTAGCCTGGTAGTGGCCATTTGGGGAAGACAGTCCCACAATACTGCCACGAGAAGCTGTGGAGTCTTCTTCTCTGGAGACATTTAAGAACTGCCCAAGGGTGTTATGTGATCGCTAGGTGATCCTGCTCTGGCAGAGGTGTTGGAACAGATGATCCTCAGAGGTACCTCCTGTCCCTGCTCTGGGGAGCCTGCCCTGTGCAGACAGGCAGTCTGGCAGGAAGCTTTGGGGTACCTGAGTTAGTTATCCACTAGTCTGTTCAAAACTACGGGTCCATCGGAATGTACCCGAGGTGTCACACCGAGAGCTCTAGAAATGCACCCAAGGGTTTCCACTGCGATGGAGGCCTTGGACAGCAGCCCTGATGGAAAGAGATGGGCTTTTCCAGGTCACCTGTGTAGTGACATTACCCAGCTTTACCATGACGATGACTTATGGAGACTTACTTAGACACGGTGGTTCGTGGTCAGTTGTGAGTGCAGGGCCAGTCGACGCGTTGGAGATGTCTTCAGCTGCTGCTGGAAAGGGGGCACGGGAGAAAAGGCAGGCTGGGTTAGAGAGGCGGTTCTGGGCACCGAGTGTGAAGACATTAAAGCCACTGGCCTTGCGGAGGGCCGGAGATGGAGACAACTTGAAGGAAGAAGTGCTTGTCCCTAAATGCTGCTGTGTCAGGGTGTGCTTTTGCCTTCTGCCTGTCAGCACAGGCTCTAGAGATGCCTGCTCTAGCACCAACCACAAGGGAGCTTTGACTCGCTGCCTGGACCTCAGCGTGGCCCCGGATTGAGCCGTTTGTTCAAAGACCTCGGATTAACTGAGCTACGGGGACAAGAACTGAAACGAGACCGTTCGGTGGCCAGCAAACTCTGTCTGCCTCCTTTGCCTGTAGAGAAACGCCAGGAACTCCAAGGTGCGACAGAGCCTGGCAGGGCTGAACCCATCGGTGCAGAGAGATCCTCAGCAGGTGCACGGCAGCCTCCATGGGCAGCATTGGCTCTGCTGCACTTCAAGGACAGCTGTGTCCTAATGCACCGACCAGCACAGGTTAGAGAAGACAAGAGACAGAAGGGAGGGAGGGAAGGGGGTTGGGCTTTCCCCTCTTTACCCAGAGCATACTGGCGCTCTGGCACAGCACTGGGGCTGGTCTTCAGGCCTCCAAATCTGTACAAAAGCCTCCTTAGATTAGACCTCCTAATGTCCCCCTGGTTCGTCAGCTTCAGCAGGCACCTCGCAGCCCTCGGGATCAGCAGAGTTGCTGCTATGTGCAAATGGAGAGGACGTGACTGCTGGTCCCAGCTCAGGCAGAGGCCAGGCTGGAGCTATTTCTAGGCAAACAAGCCACCGCTCTGAGCTGGGAGGTGGGAGTGTGAGACAGCAAATCACTTCCAGCTTGATTTCACTGGACACAGAAAGAAACTCAACACTTGGAGTTAGTTTCAGCTCAGGAGAGCAGAAGCGAATGAGTCCTTTGACTCTGCCTTTGCTTTGAGTTTGGTGCTTCCGAGGAAACACTCACTGAAGTTATGCTGTCCTGTCCTGTGTCCCCCTTGGGGTCAGGCACCTGCTGCTGCCCAGCTCTGCGTTTTGAGCTGAGTGACTGTCAGCAAGACCACAGCTTAAGGCCACCATCACGCTGGAAGCCAGTCCCTGGCCAGGCTGTTCCAGGGAATGGTCTGAGCACTCCACATTCCACTTTCGATCTCCACGGGGACCTGCTGAATGACCTTGGCCGAAACCACAACTAGTTGTCTAAGTTAATGAACACCTCGTGGGAGCACTGAAACCTGTGCGTGACCCGTGGAAGACAGCACCGCAGAAGTCAGTGTCTATAACCTTTCCAGCCCAAAGGACAGGCTGTCAGGGCTAACCTGTCCTGAGACATCTGGCAGGGTCTCGGCTGGTGCTGCCGTACAAATGCAGGCAGGATCCTGATGGGGAAGGAACCTTTTGTTCTCAGACAGCTTCTCCAGGTAAGTGGGCGCCAAAGCCAGACCTCCTGCAAAAAGAACTAAACAGGACTGCGAAGCCTCTTGAGTGGAATTTCAAGTGGGCTCTTGCCTCAGCAACACAGTGAGTCCAGGCATCTGTGGCTCCCAATCTCTGCCCTTCAGTGGAGCTACCAGCAGGTCAACCACATTTGCAGCAGACCTGTGAGCAGGTGGCATCAGCACGATGCTGCAATCAGTCATGTCGAGCAGTTCTCATGCTTAGGGTTAGGGGTCGTAAGGGCTCAGGTTAGAGAGCATTCGGGTTAGGCAGCGAACGCCGTCCGAGGTGCCACGGGGAGTAGCCATGGGGAAAGATCGAAACATCTGCCACTGTTTACATGAGACAAAGGACCCCACTGTGTTTCTGAAGAACAAACTACAGGTAGCGGGAAGTCGCTCAGATATGGAGAGGGGCAGGGGCACAACAGGTAAGCTGGGGGGTAAGGGAAAAGAAAGAAGTACCTGCTGAACAGAGACACTGGAGCACAGCGGTGGAGAAAAGCACAGCGAAGGCTGCCCAGGGCTCACGAGAGAAGTGCCTCATGATGGTGGCCAGCTCTCACCTGAGTGGCCACTGACCGGGTCGCTGTTGCTGGCAGCTCTGGTTTACAAACGCTCGATAAGCTCAGAGAGCCAGTGTGCAGGGAAGAGGGTGGAGCAACGGAGCTTCCTGCTGTCAGGACACCTTGAACTTTCCTGCTACAACAGGATGAGGAAAGACTGACCAAAACAGCTCCAGCAGGAGGTGGATACCTGCGTGAAGGTCAAGGTAGGTGGATGGCCTGTGAAGGTCAAGCCCCAGAATCTGACACAGCTGGAGGGAAGAAAGGCCTCCAGAGACAGCCCTTTCTGATGGGGTTCCAGGCAGCTTCTGTTTTCTGAGTCTGCCTTTGGTCCTGGAAAGATGGTCTGATAGAGTTGGAAAGCAGCAGAAGGTCAGAGTAGAGAGTCTGTGCCCCTGTTCAGGTTTGGTTTTGCATGTTTGCTGGCCTCGCGCTCAACTGCCTCAAAGTGCTCAGCAGTGATGGTTTGTTCGGAAGGGATGTCTGGAGGTCTAGAAGGTCTTTGCTGATGCAGCAGCTGTTGGCTGAACATGGATTACGGGCATTCTTCCACTGAGATGTGATGAAACCAGTGGCTTCACGAAGGCTACTGACAGCAGTTAAACAGGAAAAACAGCCTTTCCCTAAGGGCCTGTGCTGAGCTGCAGGCTGGGACCAGTTCAGGCTTCAGGTCCTCTGGAAAGAGGAGGACAAGCTGCCGCTTTAGTTTCTCATTGGGCACAGCACTGTCACTACCTCCACCACTCTGCAACATGATGCTGCAAGAGCTGTTCGTTCTCCTCTTGCCGCTCTGCCACCTCCTGTGTGACTGGCAGAGCCAAGAGCTGCTCCTCCTCAGTCTGGGGCAGATGCTGGTGAAATGGTACCAGCCAGAGGGCAAGACAGAGAGAAGTGCAGTGTGTGGCTGCTTGTTCCCCAGGCTGCTGCCTCTGACCCACCCTGGTGCCCTTGTTGGAGAAAGCTTCAGGCATTAGATCGGGGTGGGGGAAGGTGCTGGGAGAGGAGGGCTCAGCACAAGCAGGTCGCTGGTGCTTTTCAGCCTCATTCACGCATGCTTCAGCACGGCTTCAGGTGCTCATGTGAGGCTGAAGCTGTGCAGGGCCCTGTTCAGGATGTGCAGTCATCCAGTGGGAGTTGGGGGAAAAGTGTCTGGGGAGGCAGTCCTGGTGTTTCTGAGAATTCCTCTTTTTAGCCTTCCCACTGCTGAAATCCACAGGGAGGGGGCATGAAGAGCTTTCCACGGGAGCTGCGGTGAGCTGTGCACCCTGGGCTGCTGCTGTGCAAAACTGGGACATTTATTTGCTCTTCCTTTGCTTGAAAAACGTCTTGAGGGCAAAACCCAGGCTTAGTCCCGCCCAGCATTTCTGTGGGGTGAACCCATTTGCTCTCCGAGCTGCCCACCCACTGCCCCCAAAAGCTTTCCTCTCCTCTCCAGCTGCCAGCATTTCCAGGGTGCAGCAGGACATGGGCAGCCAGAGTCTCTGGCTGAAGAGAGGGTGCACCAAGGTGCGAGTGAAGGCAGCCAGCAGAGCCAGGCACCTCCACCCGCCGCCTCTTGCTGTTTTCATGTCAACATGCCTCCCGAGCTGGCTGAGCACGGGCTGCACCGGCTGGTCCCTGGCAGCCATCTCTCACTGCCGCAGGCCGGCTGTGGGAGTTCCTGTCCTTCAGCTGACACCAGAGGGGTGGCCCAAGGCACGTTGTGCTCTGCTGGCGGTCTGGCCGGATGCGTGTCCCCAGCACAAGCTGTGGCAGAAGATGTGCTGTAGAAATGCTCTGGCTGCTCAAAGTTGCTTGAAATGAGCCTGCAGGATAGTCTTTGTCTCTGCCTCGTTCCAGTGGCCAAGTCCTCCCCTTTGGGTTTTGGTCGGAGCTTTGTGCTGCGTGAAAACAAAACTGCAGCTGAAAGGTGGCCTGGCAGCCAGTTTTGCAGGAATAGTGGGCACAGAGTTGTTCTGTGCAAGACCAGTTGTTCTGTGCTCGAGGGGAAACGAGAGGGCAGGACAGCTCTGCTGCTGCCCAAATGATCCTGTTTGCAATGGTGTGTCTCTGGTACGCCGGCTACGACCTAAGCACGCTCTTGCCAGCGCAGAGCCTGCTTCTGAGGCTCCTTGCGCCTGTTGCTGAGAGGCAATAGGAATGTTTTGTACAATTTACATTGTGGGTTAATTTTCCTTTCCAGAATTTGTTCCCCTCGCGCTTCAGAATGGGCTGCTCCAGTATGTCCTGACGCGATGAACAAGCTGTGCCTGCCTTCAGTGGTTGATGACTTCAGACGCAGCGGGAGCCCCACAGAACCCTCCTCTGGCACAGACCTGGATGTTGTTCTGTTCGTCTCTGTGTGTGTCTGTCATACAGTCCTATTTCAGCACCTTCCTGAGAAACGATGGATCTCCCCAGAAGCTTCCTCCAGGTTGCTTTCCAGCTGTCGCAGGAGCACCTGTCTCCACTGAGGTGTCCTGGCCTTTGAGGCAGCTCCAGCAGGAGCAGGGGCTTCCTCTGCTTGGGTTCCCATTTCTGTGCAGTTATCAAGGCAGGACACTGCTACCTCTGCAATGAGGTGCCTCTCCTCCCCTTGTTGGCGCCTCCGCAGGACTTGGGGCTGCCAATCAGTCGCTTCTCCCGATGAAGGCAATAGCTGCCATTTGGTACGTGCTGCACCACAGAGACCCACCCTGAACATGCCACGGCCAGGCGTGGCTCTCGGGAAGTTGCTGCCTTTATCACACACACGTGGATCTGTGCACTGTGTCGGTATCTGTTTTCTGCCTGTTTACTCAGGCAACAGGCTTGTCATTCCCATTCCAAATGAAAGCCGATTGCTGCTGCAACCCTGTTCCAACCCAGCAGTGACCAGCATGACGGTGGCCAAGCTGCAGCCTGGCGCTGAGCTCGAGGCAGAGCAGGCGGCCGGCTGGAGCACAGCAGAGCTGGTCCGGCTCCAAGCAGATCGGCAATGAAAAGACAAATCCCTGCGTTTCCATGCAGCACTTGAGGTTGAACTGACTGTGCCTCTACTCTCCTTTCAACATACCTGAGGGTCTAGTCTGCTTAGCTGCAGCAGTAGGAGGAGTTTTGGTGAAAGAGAACTCCAAGATTTATGTCCCGCGTGGCCACGTAGAGCCTCCTGGCTTGTGGAGTGAAGCACAGCTGAGACACTGACCCGTGTCGCCCCCAGCTGCAGGAGTCTTTCCCACGCTGCTGCAGGTGGTGACAGCCCAGCTGGAGGGGCTGATGGTTTGGACCCGCTCGAGCAGTTCCTCGGCTTCACCAGGGCTCAGTGCAGCCTTTGAGGTCCTGGTGGTGACAACCAGGGAGGGCATGAGGGGGTCTGTGCTGCAGGAGAGCCCACACGAGTGGGTCTGCCACCACCTCTGGTTTCGTAGGCAGCAAAGTCTCCTAGTGCAGCTGCAGGAGTGGTTTGTGTGAGGAGGGCAGGTCTGTCTGTGGGCAGGTCGCTGTCTGTGTGGTGCAGGGGATGGACCCTTCCTGTGTGGGATCGATAGTGATCAAAAAAAAGCCTGAGAGCCTTTGCAGAGCTCTCAAAAATGGCATCAAAAAGCTCCTGAGCTTCGGTCTAGTGCCAATCCAGTGTCCACCGGGAAGAGGCTGTTCTGTTTGCTTTCGCTGTTGATGTAAAGAAAAAGGGGTCTAAGATAAAACTACCTGTGAACAGGGTTTGTTCTTTAAAACCAGGCAGATGGACAAAACCAATCGCACCCACAGAGGGTTTAATCCTTAAAAGAAAGAAGAGGTAGCAGATGTCTCTGTTGCACAGAGGAGAGCATCTTAGACGTTCTGAACAGCTCCATGGCCCTGCCCTCATGTTTTCCAGTCCAGGCTGGAGCTGCTGTGAGACAAATGTTGAGCCTGTGGCCTGGCTTTGATCCCATGTTCCTCAACCCCAGCAAGGGAGCCTGAGACCTGCTGGCTGGGTGGCACAGGGCTGGCTCAGAAGAGCTGCCTTCAGCTTGGCCGGGCAGAGCTGCTGACACCAGCAATGAGCCTGCTGAGGGGGCTCCTCCAGGCAGCCCCTCGTCAGCAGCCATCACCGTCCAATCTTAGTAAGACAATTATACAAGACTGTTCTTGCTGCCTTGTGCCAGAACCGTGAAATGGGATCTGCATTCTGCTTCTCTCCCGGGCCTGGGAAGAAGGGGAGGGAACGGCTTTATCCCTCTGCTTCCTCCTGTCCTCCTGCTGGCAGGATGGAGTGTCCCAGCACAGCGGGGCTGACACTGGGTGTCTCTGCTTCCCCTGCCCTGACAGCTGGTGGGCGAGTGCTTGGGTATGGCTCTGGGCTCGAGTAAGAGCAGCGTAGGTGGAAAACAGGACTAAGTCCTGGTGTCACCAAGCGAGCACAACAGCCACTGCAGGGGAAGACTGTGCCTCAGGTCCAGAGGTGGAGGCGGCAGCACGAGAACGTTGCGTCAGCAGACCCCGGTTGCACGCAGGACAACTCCTGTTGTCTAGTGCTGAGACATGAGCTGGGACAATGCCCCTCCTTTCTCACACCAGCTTCTCCGCGGCCCTGAGCCAGCAGATGTGCAGTCAGCAGTGAGGACTGCGCCTCTGCCTTGCTGAGCGAGTGCTGGCTTCCGTCAGCCTTGGCTGCCCTTCCTCAGCAGCACCAATGGGCAAGGCAGTGCGGTGGCTGGTGCAGCAGAGCGAGAGCAGCACAAGGGGGCTGCTAAGAACACGTGACATTTCAGACCCGCTGGTCAAAATCACCTTCGGTCTGTAACACCCCCTTTGCAGGGTGCAGCTTGAGGCAGCCAGACCGCAGATGGCAGTGGGAGCTCTTTCACAGCCTTCAGCTGCCCTCTCGGAGTGAGGCCGCTCTTGGTTGATGTTGCATAGAGAACCTCTGTGCTGGAGAACTGCTGCTCCTCCCGTCTCAGTGTCGTTCCCTTGGACAAAAGATGTCCTTTGGCTCCTGGGCTTGGGGTTACTGAGCACCTCCAAACCAGCAGGGCTCTGACAGCATTTCTTTAGGGTGTGCTTCACAATTTGCCTGCAGCCATTCATTTTCTGTAGCTCAAATTCCGAAGTCACACTTGATGTGACTGCTGGAGCTGGCTGTGACCCAGCAGCCTGATCTACCAGGATGAAACCTGCCTCCTCTGACCTCAGCAAGAGCTAAGTCACTGCTCTTAGGAGGGTCTGACTGTCTCGGTGAGCTCTTGCTTTAGCAGCTGAAGTGGGAGAAAGCCTGTAAAGCTGCTTTCCCCAGTGCATTTCAAGGGATGAGAACCAGGTTCCCTGTCAGCCTCAGGCTAGTGCAGCTCCACTGGCAGAGCCCCTGCCCTGGCAGCCCTCTCTTGGCTCTGCAGCACTGCCCCGGCTGCAGGAGAATCATTAATCTTCCATTGTTTCCCTGCCCTGGTCTGCCTCTAGTTAGGAAAAATCAACGCGAAGCAGCACAGAAGGTTTCTGCCTTCCTGGCGACTGAGCTCTCCACCCAGGGCTTACAAACAGGTGCCCGTGGGGTTGCAGCTCTCTGTGCCCAGCCAGTTTCAAAGGTTCTTGCTGGGTGGCAGGTTGGCCTGAGCTGGCCGTTGTTGGTCTTAACAAGCCATGCGCTGCTGTGGCACGGCTCGCCCTTATCGCAGAGCTGCCACAGGGGTTGTGCCTGAGCCAGAAGGCGCTGGGTCCTGACCACCTAGAGGCTGTTTCAGGACAGAGTGTTTCCCCCCTCTGGTCCAGACCAGTTCTGCCTCAGAAGAAGGGGGTTACTGTGACCTGTGTGAGCCGGGACAGTCAGCCAGGGCTCTCTGCTCCGCAGTCGCGGTGCCTGCAGCCCCGCCGCACCGCAGCCCTGCCAGCGTCGCCTGACAGGTCACAGGCCAGCGGAGGGGAGAGCTCACCCCTTTCCCAGGAAGAGATTCTGCTGGAGGGGAGCACGGGGCTGGCAGGTAAGGCCAGGTACCACCTTCTCCACGGCAGTTTACAGCTCCAGGACCTTCTCTGTCTGAACCCTGGTGCTGCTGAGTGTGCAGCGCAGGGCTCCCGCGAGGGGTTTCTCAGGTAACTGCTCCTTCTCAGAGTGAAGACTGGGCTGGGGGTAGGGTGTCTGTCAGTAGAGGCTGGGCTGGCAGCAGGTGCCTTTGGAGAAGCCTCCTGTGTCTGCAGGAATGGATGAAGTGTGAACCCTCTGCCTTCCTTGGAGCAGGGCTGGGGAGGGTTTTCAGACTGGAACGAGGTTTCTCTTTTTATTCTTCTCTTTTCCTCTCATTCTAAATCAAGGTGACAGCCAGCCTTTGGTGCTTATTGTCTCTGATTACTGTGGCAAAGCAGGACCCTGGGTTTGGGTGGTTTGAAGCAGTTTAACAAAGACATTGCCAAGTGCTTTAGCTGAGTTTTGTTCTCGTAATTCTAAGCTTCTGACAATTTTTAGTAAAAGTTAACTGCAGGGTTAGGAACACGGGCTGCTTTAAATCCATCTCCTCATGCTTCTCGCACTACGTGAGCTGAGGTGGGATGTGCTGATGGTGCTTTCTGAAAACCTGTGGAAAACCAGAGGAAGGTTGGGCTCCTGCAGCTTTCCTGTCTCTCCTGTGAAGAGCACAGGTTGCTGTGAACTATTCAACCAGTGTAAAGGGTCTATCATTGCCCAGCCCACTGGCACGTGGCATCTCCTCTTTTAACAAGCTCATAGTTATCATGAGTTTTCTACATCCTAAATCACGTAGCGAACGGGTCCAGAAACTAGGACAAGGAAGATTCACAGGAAAATTCAGAAAATGCAGAGGTTGACTGTGGTGCTCCTGGGTCAACAGGCACTTAATGTTCTGCAAAGTGTTTCTCTAACCGAAGATGAATCTTCCATGTGTTGAGAAGAACATTGTTAGCACCCACATTGCAGAAAGCACTGCAAGACAAAGGCGGTGGAGAAAGAGGGTTAAGGACAGGTGCCTTCTCATCCCTGTCAACACAGAATCACAGAACATGAGGGACTGAAGGGACCTCGCAGCAGGATCCCCTAGATCCAGTCGCACAGGAACAAGTCCAGGCAGGTTTGAAACGTCTCCAGAGGAGGGGACTCCACAACCTCCCTGAGCAGCCCCTGCCAGGTCTCCGTCACGCTCATTGGGAGGAAGGTCCTTCTGATGTTTATGTGGAACTCCTGAAGAGGTTTAGTTCTGCTATTTGCAAAACACAGATGAGATTGAATGTGTGTGAGGACAGTATGTGCTCAAGGGCTGTTAACTGAGAGACCGTAGCAACTGCACTTGTGCGTGCCCGGCAGCTTAGTGCCACACCAGCTGCAGGAGGTCTGCGTTCACATTGTGCAAGGCAAACGCTGAGCGCTTAGACAGAGGGGACTTGCGTGAAATACAGGGCGCTTCGCGTATCGCGTTTGAAAAAGGCCCTTTGAGGGGAGAAGACGCTGTTGAAAGCTGAAAGCCTGTCCAAATTCAAACCAAAGAGCTGCCTCTTTTGGCCGCCCCTGCACGCCATGCTCCAGATGCGCTTGCCAGGTTGTGCCTGCGCTGCCGGTGATGCGGTAAACCCCAGTCAGGCCTCTTTCAGCCACCTCGTTGCAAGGTAGAAGTAGTGGCTTTTCTTCCCTGTGTTGTGGAAGACAAAGAAGAATCAAGGGCTTTGGGAGCTCAGGGTCCAAAGCCTAAATTGAGTGCCTGAGTGCAGTGTTCTGCAGCATCTTTGCATCCATCACAGGACAGGTCATGATCTGCCCTCCAGCACCAGTGGCTCCCCTCTTTCTCTGTGTCACAGCTTTGTACCTGAAACTGTTCTGATGGGATGAAGCCTCACATGGGCTTGAGGTGGTTTCTAGAATGCAAAGAAACTTTTTGGAAGGACATGATGGCAAACAGTGCTTTGTTGTCTGCAGATGGCTCTTAATCCATTTTGGTTTCAATGAGACCTACAAAGCAAAGAATAAAATGAGATTTGATTAAATGTTATGGGGAAAAGAAGCACTAAGCATGAAACAGAAAGGTTTCCTGAGTAAAACAGAGCACTGGAATGGGGTGTCCAGAAGGGTTGTGGAGTCTCCTTCTCTGGAGACGCTTAAAAGCCGCCTGGACGTGTTCCTGTGCAACTTGATCTCAGGGATCCTCCTGTAGCAGGGGAATAGGACTGGATGATCTTTCGAGGTCCCTATCGACCCCTAATGTTCTGTGATTCTGTGACCCGGTTTAGCTCGTGGCACCTCGAGTAAATTATTTCTATGTTTCTGCAGGACTGCAGAGGTCACCCAGGCTGGACGAGGGCAGACGAAATGGCTTCAGTCTTCCGGAGTGAGGAGATGACCCTGATGCAGCTCTTCCTGCAGGTGGAGGCTGCCTACTGCTGTGTGGCTGAGCTAGGGGAGCTGGGTCTGGTCCAGTTCAGAGATGTGAGTAGTGACTGGCTGGCATGCTGAGCTGTAGGAGATGTTCCCCAGATGTTCCTTCCCTCAAAGCACCTAGGCAAGGAGCACCTACAGGGTAGTCAGAAAGCTCATGGCTAGAGAAGTACTCCCCCAAAGCTCAACTAAAGCCAATCACCATGCCAAAACCATCCCCGAGTCCCCGTCTTAGTGCTTTGCACGCCGTCTGCGCAACCTTAGGATGATTCCTTCCACCGCCAAAAAACACAGCTCTCCATGGGAGTCCATCTGCGACTCCTGCTGTCGTGGCAAGGCTGGGTGGAAACGAGGCCAGTGTAAGGCCATGATGCGCTTGGCTGTAAGGAACCCCCAGGTATTGCCTGACTGCTGCGCATCGGCAAGATGCAGTAGTCTTGAGCTTCCCCACCGAAGGCATTTATTGTCTCTGATGTTAAACGCGAGCATGACGGCATGCTGCCTCCAGCCCCAGGCTTAGCTTCCCTCCTGTTTTCAGCTGAACTCGAACATCAACAGCTTCCAGAGAAAGTTTGTGAATGAAGTGCGAAGGTGCGAATCCCTGGAGAGGATCCTGCGTAAGTAAATGCCTGTCAAACGTGATCTGCTTCCCCGCAGCGGGCGCTGTGGCATTCATTTCTCTGTTGAGGGCTCTTGTGTAGTGGAGCTGAACAAGCAACAGAACGATGCTTCCATCCGAGCCCCTGGAAATGTTCTGCGAGCTTCAGCCACTACCACCTCACTCCAGATGGGCAATGAATTGTGGCCCCTGTTTTGAAAAGGGTTAACTGGACTGGGAGAAGGTTAATCCAGAATCCCCAGGTAAATCTGCTGCAGGCAGCGGGCTGCTTGTCAGATGTGCCGCTGGCACCCTCTTCCTGTGGCTTCAGCCAGGGGACAAACCCTTGAAGTCCAAGCGGCAGCATTTGTGGCACCTGGAGTCTTCCAGATGTGTGTCCTCTGACTCCTGCACCCCCATCAGGATTCTGGTGCCCACCTCTGCCGCTGTGGCTGCAGCTGCCATTCTGAGGGCAGAGGATGGAACCTGATCTTGCTGCCTGCCTTGTTCGCTGCTCCAAGGAGCAGTGCTGGTGCAGCAGGTGCTGGTTGTTTGTGCCAGGGCTGAGGACTGTCCAGATGGGAGCAGCTACCGTGGCTTCAGGAGACAGCATCCTCACAGAGACAGGACATTTCTATTTGTCCAGTTCCTGATGATTACGTCTGTGCACTGAGACAACGGGCCTTGTACATCGATGCCCCTTGTCACATCTCCACGCGATGTCTTGGTCCTGACGGGAGGCTTAGCAGCAGCTGGTGACCTGGGTGATGCAGCAGAGATGACCTTGTACCAACCCTTCTGTGACCTTCCCTTGCAGGTTTTCTGGAAAATGAGATGGAAGATGATGTTGAAGTAGTCAAACTAGAGAAGTACCCAGAGACACCCCTGCCCCGGGAAATGATTGACATGGAGGTACAGGATTTGGATGAGCCAAGGAGAGGGAAGGGGATGTCTGTCAAACATGCCCCGCAAGGAAGGGTCTGCCTGCTGAGGTTGGCACAGCTCTCCCTGCCTGTGGAGGTGCTCCCTGTGTCACTGTCTCAGCAGTGAAGGCTACTCAGCAAGAGTGTTCCTAAATGAGCCCTGTCTTTATACTATCCCCTGAGAAACACTCCCGCACATTGATTGATGGAAAGTTATCACTGACATGGGATGTCCTCCTCATCCTGCAGGAGAGCATAACAAGGGGATTGGTGGTTAATCAAGAGAGCTAGTGTTAGAACAGGCTTCACCGCATGGAAACTCCCAGGCTATCAGTCTCGGTCAGGGTATGAAAATCATAGAACCAATTAGGCTGGAAAAGATCTTTAAGATCATCAACTCCACCATTAAGCAAACTCTCGCAAGCCCACTGCTAAACCATGTCCTTCAGCTCAATACCTACGTGACTGTTAAACCCATGCAGGGATAGAGGTTCAGCAGCCTCTCTGAGGAGCCTGTTCCAATGCCCGATGTTCATCAAGGTCTCAGCTTTCCTTATCTCTCAGGCCAATCAGTACTGCTCTGTGGCTGTAGCCCAAAGACCCTGCGTTCATAGGTGATACAAACAGAAGGGAAGTGTCGCTCCCTGCAAGTTAAAACCCAACAGCTGTCTAACAGTGACCGGGGAGACTACTGTGAGGAGCAGAGACCAAGCACGGAAGTTCAGGCGCAGCAGTAATACTGGTGCCTGATGCAAGTGCTGGTGCCTTGCTTCTGAATGCACGAGGGGTGCAGTGTTCTCGCCTGTCCTGAGCTCACCCACGGGGCCGTTTTTAAATGCTGCACATCTCAGTTCCTAGGAAGAGAGTTGATGCTTTCCAAGGAATTCAGCAGTGCAAGCAAGGTGGTTACTTGATGTGTTCCTGGACCCAACACACTCTAGGACCCACCTAGCTATTGGCCTATAGCTAATGAACCTCAGCTACTGGCCATGATGCCAGCTGCTATCGAGGCCAGACAGCCCACCTGGGGCTTGAGTTGTGCTGTGGGGCGTCACAGAGGTGCCAAGACAGCCTGAGGCACCTACACCGTCACAAATTGACCCGCTGGTGCTTGGGTTGGGCGAGTCAGAACTCCAGTGCTAAAGGAGGATAAAGCACCCAATAGGGAGGGTAGTAATGGAAAATCAAGGTGCTGTAGTGGACGAAGGTCTTCCTTCAGTAAACTGTTTATGAAGTGCTCATTGTATTCCCCACTGAAAACAACCAGACTATCTATTGTTTGAGGTTTGATGTTGGCTGAGTAAAGAGCCATTGATCTGCTTCAGAACTTTTCTGCATGTGCTTGGACCCTGAACAGACAGTGCTGGAGAAACTGGAGGCTGAGCTGCTGGAAGCCAACCAGAACCAGCAAACACTGAGGCAAAACTTCCTTGAGCTGACAGAGCTCAAACATCTGCTGAGGAAAACTCAGGACTTCTTTGAGGTGAGATGCTGCTTCTTCTAATGGAGGTGTAGGAGATTCCAGAGAACACCAACGTTTTCACTGGGTGTGTGCTGCCATGACTGGTCTTCAGTCAAAACCTTTGGCCGTGGTCACCACGTGCTTCTGCAAGCTTTTGTTTGCAAAGGCACCTCAGTTGCTTGGGACTCTGTGTGGAGCTCCAGCATCAGTGGAGGTCAGGGACTTGGTCCACCAATCCTTTTGAAATCCTGCCTGTCGGTTGCCAAGAGGAGCTTTTTAAATCCTGCTTTTTCACCCCTTTTAACAAAATCTCTGTAGGAAGGAATCTTTGGGGGAAGGCATGTCAAGGGGAAATGCGGAAAGGGTATACGAGCTGGCAGTGCCGAGTGCTTTCTCAAAAACTAATGTTTTCCAGGCAGAAACCAATCTGCCAGACGATTTCTTCAGTGAAGACACATCTGGACTGCTGGAGCTGAGAAGCACCCCTGCTGCTGCGGCTGCCAAGCTGGGGTACGCACTGGTGGTGGTTCCCAGCATGGGCAGCCTTCCGCCCTGCGCTGTGTTGCTGTGACTCTGCTACGCTGCAAATGTTGCTCACCAGCCTCTTCAGCACAGCCATGGGATTAAGACGAAAGACTGTCCTCAAAACTGTGGTCAGGTTATCAGTCAGCAGGACAAGTGGACTTTGACTTCCGGGTGGCCTCTTCGTAGGTGTTAGTTAGCCGAAAACAGTTGTCTTACAGCACCTTGCCTGTGGTTTCTGGACTGGGGCGTCTGGCTTCCAGCCTGGTTCTCAGCGCTGTTTGGGGTCACTTGCACCAGGCTTTGCCTGCACTAAAAAATGGCACCAAGCGTGACACTGAGGGGAGAGGGCACCCCACTGTGCCACTGCTGATGGCAACTCGGTGGACCCAGTCAGCTTTCCCTTGCATCTGCGTCAGCCCGATGCGATGAAAACTGCCGATAGCGTTCTCTAGGCTGGTGTTCCGGGCTGCTCACGTTGATGCTTCTGCAGTCCTCTTAACACTTCGATGAGGAAAGGGATGACTGCGGAAGGCTGGGCTCTGTGGCGCGGCACCAGCGGTCACGTCGCGTTCCCAAATGCAGCCTAGAGCACCAGGCTTCTGAGAAAAGGAAAACAGAGGGGTGGACAGACAAAGCACAGCTTCAGAATCCCTCCTTTCTGTCTTTGTGCATCAGGCGCTGTCTGTGTTTGTGCAGCTTTGAGCACCTGTCACTCTGTTTCTAGAGGAAAAGGGCCAGGCTTGAGGAAGGGGATCTTTCTCAGCAGTGCCTGCAGCAGCAGGAGAGCACTGGCTGGCTGTCCTGGGCTAGGAAACGAAAGATTGCAAGGTCCTGAAAGACTTTAACTGGGCTTGTAATTTGATTGTTGTTTAACTCCACTCAGATTCACAGCAGGGGTGATAAAGAGGGAAAGGATGATACCCTTTGAGCGCTTACTGTGGCGGGTCTGCAGAGGAAACATCTACCTCAAGTACACAGAAATGGACACCCCCATGGAAGACCCTGTGACAGTAGGTACCACCCTGGCTTTGCTTCGTGCTGCTCCTCCTGCCTGCTTGCAGAAACCACTGCAGAAACCACTGGTGCTCTGGCCATGCTGCAGCACCAGCTGCCTTGCCAGACCTGAGGGCAGCCTGTAGTCTGATGGGAGAAGTCTTTTGACACTGTTTTCCTCTTTTGCCTTTATTGGGGGTGGCTTCTTTTCCAGTCCTGGCTAAGGTATGTGTGAGCCCTAGTGAGGGAGCCACAGTGCAGGGAACACCAAGGAGCTGAGCTGCCCAGGGGCACCACTGGTCCCCAATCTCTATAGTCCACATTGCTCCTTTCCCCCTAACCCAGAGCCGCCTGTGCCTCGCCCCCGAAGTAGCACCTAGGAAAGACATTGCCACTGGAGAACGGGTGCTGAGGGAAAAGAACAAGTCACAGGAGAGGGCTGACAGAGCAAAACCTCCCCGCCTCCTGTGCTCTGAACTTCCTGTCCAGTTGGTGTGTGAAGTTCCTCTTGACTTGTGTTGCAGAAAGAAGAGGTGAAGAAGAACGTGTTCATCATCTTCTATCAGGGAGAGCAACTTAAACAGAAAATCAAGAAGATTTGTGATGGGTAAGGCAAAGCTGTGGTGAATCCCATAGGGGTGTTTCCCGGTCAGCCCAGGCTCGATGAATTGGGACTTCTGGTTCTCAGCTCTGCCGCTGACCTCTCTTCCACTCCCCAGCTTTGCTACTCCCAATCATTAAAGATACCCATCACCTTGGCACTGGGAAAGAGAGGCCCTACATTTTCCAAAGTCACTTGTAGATGTTGGGAGCTTGAGTCACAGGGTTTTAACTGGGACATCTTCAGGGGGACTGTTTTTTAAGAAGTGCTCTGCATCCTCCCCCTGAAAATCAGGCTCCTACCTTGGGCACTGGGAACACGGTGATCCCTGACCTCCTCTCAAGTGTCTCTGCATTTCTTCATGCAAAGATGATGCTGTAGTTTATTCAGCCCTTTCCCAAGGCCTGTGAGCAATATTGGCATGATCAGAGACTGAGTGCAGGAGAGAAATGAGAGCTTCAAACAACCAGACTGGTTTCCACCCTGTGAAGCAGCTTGAGAATAGAACTTGGGTTGAATATGTTGTTACTCTTCCACAATACTGGTGACCGATGGGCTTTGCAGTGTGGTGAGGGGATCTGTGTGTTGACATCATGTCCATTCCAAGTATAGTCCCTTGGCTGAGCAGGGCCAGTTGCACTAGAATGTTTCAGGGAGTGCGTGAGCAATTGCTGCTACTTGACCTGCGCTCAGGGCAGAATCACAGAGCCACAGAATGTTAGGGATTGGAATGGACTGTGAAAGATCATCCAGTCCAATCCCCCTGCCACAGCAGTATCAGGGCAGGTCTTTTCTTACATCCTGCTTTAAACAGAACGACAGCAGAAAATTGAGTTCATCCAGCTGGGAGAACTCACTTGAGTCCCGTGAAGATCCCTGGGGTCTATTAGCCATTTCTGCATTAGAAATGGGGCACTCCAGGATGTCTTCTGTAGGCAGTGGAGGGCCATATTCATCCTGAGAGCAATTCAGCATTCCTCTCTATAAAGTAGCTGTGGGACTGTGGACAGCTGGAGGAACCCTCACAGCTCTCAGTCACTGGTTCCTAATCCTGACCCTCAGACATGCCATCACCGCTGTGATGTGCAGGATCAGCCCACTGCTGCAGGTGGGGTTTCAGCGAGTCTTGTTCTCTTTCTAGATTACATTTGTCTGATTATATCCTATTTCTTTGCAGCTTTTAAACGTCCTTCAGTACCCTTCTCCATTTCTGCACTCATGGGCAAATAGAGGCGATTCTTCCCGTCGCGTTTGCCCTGTGCGGGGAGCCTTGCAAGCTGCCAGGCTCTACATTCAGACCTGGCTGGAGTTGCCTGCAGGCATTTCATTCTGGAGTGTTTTTCTTCCCTTGTGCACCATTCCCCATAGTCAAAAGGCCAACACTCTTCTGCTGGGGTGCGAGTAACAAAGCAGGCAGTGCAGCGCCTGATAGCACTTTTGTTACCGATTGAACCCAGAGCCAGCCAAAGTGGAGGCACAACCTTTGCAGTGGGTGCAGCTGGGAGTATGGGGCCAGGCAGCACTGGATGGGAGCAGATCCCTGCAGGATGGACCACGGTGTGCAAAGCCCATAGGAGCTAGTGCTGTGGATGTGGTGGCACGTTCACAGAAGGGAACTTCACTTGATTCTTCTCAGCCTCTTGTACCTGTAACCTACCTCAGACAAATTCACAAGATGTCTTCTGCAGCACCAGGGCACTGGGTTTTGCATACTGACAGCTGACTAGACCGCCCTTGAGATCCCTCTGTAGTCTTTTCTTCCTCCCTTTCAGACTTTCTGCTTGCTGCATGTGTATGCCAACAGAGGCTTTGCTGAGTGGCAGCTTTTCCAACGTCTTAAACCACAACTGTCTTTTAGTGCTCTCTGGGCCATCAGCTGTCCTTGGTGTGCAGGCTGAGGCGTTTCAGTATGGCCCATCATTGAGGCCAGGTTAACCACAGTAAAGCAGAGGCTAGCGTCACTCTGTCTCCAGCAGGACGTTTGGCACTAAGTTGTCATTCATGACAAGCAAATATCCCTCACAAATCCTGGGACTGGTATAAGCCAGCCTCCTGCGAGGCAGGCTGAGATTTGTTTGCACAGCAGCGTGCCTCAGGTTATGCCGGTGGTCCCTACTTGACTCTCGTTGGTAGCGTCGGTCTGCTGATTCCGTGAGCGGTAGGTCCACACACAGATTTATTAGTGAAAGGTGCAGGGGGAGCTGGAAGTAGGGAGAGGGAAGTGTTTTTCTTTTCCTCTTGTCTCACGGCTGCCTCAGCGCTAATGTGACCGCTGCACGGGGTTCATCAGTGTACAGATTTGGCGCTGAATTCTCCCGGAGCCCGCGGGGATGCCTGTGCACGAGGGCAGAGCCGACGCTCAGTGCGCAAAATGGTTTTTAACGGATCAAAGCGCTGCTGGGAATGGGGGAGCTGTGCGGCTGAGGAATCGGCCTTGCGCTTTGATTAGAAGTCCTTTTTAGAGAGGAACTAGGCTGTGAAGAATAAGAAGGTGGAAATAACTTGGTAGGGGGAACAACCTCTGGAAACGGATACCAGGTATTGAGTGAGGAGAGGCTCTGGAAAGGGCAGTTCAGATGAGAAGCGCGTGTGGTCGTCACACACAGCTCTGGGCTGAGCTCTAGGAAGCTGCTGTGCATTTTTGGTTCTATTTGCAACTGCCCACACTCGTGTGTCTGCTGGAACTAGTTTTGGAGAGCAGGTGGTGATATGTCCTGTGTTCGGACGATGCCCGAACGTGGTGCTTATCTGTGTGCAGATCCTACTCACTGTTGTATCTTCAACAGGGATAGACCCCCGTGACGCTGCTGCAGCTTCTAATTCATCTCGCGTGCAGACAGGCAGCCCTTCGGCCGTCCTGACCCGGCGTAACTCCCACCCAGGGCCGGGGAAGGGATTGCCTTCGGTGTTGCTCTGTCAAGAGGAGCCGTGCTGGGGCAGCGCCTGCGCGGGGATGAGGCCTTCTCTCTCCCGTTAGGAGCCCACGCTCGCCCTTGTTATATGGCATTAGCCCAGGGGTGAGCTTGTAAGAACGTTTGTGCTGGCCTGGCCGCATCGGACATAGCAGAGACCCTTCTCGGCTGTTTAAAAACCTCGGCCTTTCCTTCCCTTGCCCGCAGGCTGCGCCCCTACGCGCAGGGTCACGCCGCTCCATTTGTCCTGGTACCACAGCCGCGGCTTCGCGGGCTTGGTTTTGCCTTTTCTGGGAGCTGGGTGTTTGTGTGTTTGTTGGGAAACCCAAAGGTTTGTTCTTTCTTACGGGGGGGTTTGCTTGCGCAGCCTGCGCGCAGGGGAGGCTTCTCCTGCCGGGCAGCAGCCGCTCAGCCCGCGCCTCCCCCGGTGCCTGCGAGAGGGTCCTGCCGACGCTGGGGCGGCGTGTCCGTGGGTTGTCCGGGCTCAGTGCGAGGGGGACACCTGCTGGCTGCCGAGGCAACAGGCTGCCTTGGCCGGGCTCCGCAGAGATGCCTTCGGATGAGCGCTGGGCGCGCGTCGCCTCAGGTTCCCTGTAGCACCTGAGACAGGGAGTGTGTCTTCAGCTAGAACGAGCCGAGGGATCCTTCTGCTCGTGAAGAGATGAGTGCACCTGTGTGGGACCTTCTAGGCAGTGAGGGTGACGGGGCGCTGGAACGGGCTGCCCAGAGAGGTTGTGGAGTCTCCTTCTCGGAAGGATTTCAAAACCGGCCTGGGCGTGCTCCTGTGTGAACTTCTCTAGGTGAGGCTGCTCAAGGAGGGCAGTTGGACTAGAGAATCTTCAGAGGTCCTTTCCGACCCCCGTGATTCTTTCTGGGACACCAGGCACAGGTTTGCACTGTGAAAAAGCCCCCTTACAGGTGAGGAATCAAGTCCAGTTTCTCCATCTTTGAGCGAGGAGTCCATGGAAAGAAAAAGTCAGTCAAATAAACGGTGTTTCTCATTTCTCTCTTACTGAGGATAGATTTCGTGCCACGATCTATCCCTGTCCAGAGTCTGCCACTGAGCGCCGAGAAATGCTTGATGGAGTCAACACGAGGATTGAGGATTTAAACACAGTAAGTGGCAGCAGCTTTTCTGGGGTCTGAACTTTGAGAATTGGACCTGCCTAGATATTTGTCCTGTCTGTAACTCTATGGCCGTGACCATGGCCAGATCCTAGACTCGATTTGGGAACTGGCTGTACACAGCTGGCCAGGGAGTGGGGAATGAAGAGGCAGCCTCTGTGTGAGAGGCTCAGATACTGCCTGGAGAACTGCTTCATGGAAAAGGACCTGATTGACAGTTGGCTGAACACGAGCCAGCACAGTGCCCAGATGGCCAAGAAGGCTGATGGCATCCTGGCCCACAACAGAAATAGCGTGGCCAGCAGGACTGGAGGAATCATTGTCCCTTTGTATTCGGCATTACTGAGGCCTCACCTCCAATATTTGGTTCAGTTTTGGACACCTCAATAAAAGAAGAACAGTGAGTGGATGGAGTGGGCTCAAAGAAAAGCAACAAAGGTAGCTAAGGGCCTTGTGAAGAGCAGCCAGGGAATGGGGGTTATTTAGTCTGGAAAAAAGCAGGCTGAGGGGAGACCTTATCTCTCTTTACAATTACCTGAAAGGACGTTGTAGAGAGGCAGGAGTCAGTCTCTTCTCTCTCCCAAGTCACTAGTGATAGGACAAGAGGAAATGGCCTCAAGCTGTGCCAGGGGCTGTTTAGATCAGGCAGTGGTGAGCCCAGCACAGAGCCACAGGGATGATGGAGGGAGTAGAGCATCTCCCTGCTGAGCAAAGGCTGAGGGAGCTGGGTCTCTTGAGCTGTGAAAAAGGAGGCTGAGGGGTGACCCCTTGAATGCTGATCAATACATGAAGGGTGGGTGTCAGGAGGATGGAGCCAGGCTCTGCTCAGGGGTACCCAATGATGGGACAAGGGGCAGTGGGTGTGAGCTGGAGCAGAGGAGGTTCCACATCAGTGTGAGAAGGACCTTGTTCCCAGTGAGGGTGCCAGAGCCCTGGCAGAGGCTGCCCAGGGGGGTTGTGGAGTCTCCTTCTCTGGCGACATTTCAAACCCACCTGGCCATGTTCCTGTGTGAGTGGATCTAGGGGAATTCTGCTGTGACAGGGGGATGGGACTGGGTGATCTTTCAAGGTCCCATCTAATCTCATGTTCTGTGATTAGAAAAAAAAGTCTTCACTGAAAGCCTGGTCAGGTATTAGAACGGGCTGCCCTGGGAAGTGGTGGCGTCACTGTCCCTGGAGGTGTTTGAAAAATACGTAGATGTGACACTTGGAAACGTGGTTTAGTTGGCAGGGTGGTGCTGGGTTGAAGGTAGGACTTGATGATCTTGTAGGTCTCTTCCACGCTTTCTGATTCTATGACTCTGAGGTGTTATTTTGTATTAAATTAGGGGTTTTTTTGCTGAGGAAATATTGGGGTGCTTGTCACACTATCGGTGGAGAGCCAAGACTGCTGCTGAAGAAGCAAAGGTCTCTCTCCTCTTTACTCCCGCATTTCACACAAGGCTGAAAAGTACTGATGCAGTTCCTCTGGGTGCTCAGTATCTTGTGGGTCTGTATTTGGTATCAGAGCTTCTCACCTTTTGTAGGAACTCCTGCCTGTGATCTATGTATACTCACACATGACAGTCAGAGAATCCTGAGGAAGGAGGGCGTGGATATCCTTTCTCCCTGTGACTGCCAACCCCACACGCAAGTCTCCTTCCAAGTGACTTCCACTCCTTAGCACTCTGTCCAGACAGAGTTTGTCAGTGCTTGTAGACCACAGAGGTTACCTCCCTAACACCAGGCCCACCAGGGCCACGGGCTGTAGCTCCAGAAGTGCAGGCATACTCATGGAATCGGTGTGCCCAGAGTTTGTAGTACAGGGATTGGCAGGGTGGGATGTGAGCAGGCTGTAAGCAACTGGGTAAGGAGCTTATCCCACAGCTCAAGAACCCCCACAGGGCCATGCAGGGAGACTCCTTAGTGAGCAGCTTGGTGCTCCTGAGTCCAGACCTGCACAAGCTGCCCTGCAGGATGCTCCACACATTCATCAAATCTCACTCTTTCTGCAGCCCTCTTCCACCTGCCTTCCCCAAACAACTACTGACTAGAGCATCCCTTCCCAACTCAAGTGTTACCTGTGCTGTGCTTACAGGTGATCACCCAAACTGAGTCCCACCGCCAGAGACTGCTGCATGAGGCTGCAGCCAACTTGTGGTCCTGGGGTATCAAGGTAAAGAAAATCAAGGCCATCTACCACATCTTGAATTGCTGTAACATCGATGTCACCCAGCAGTGTGTCATTGCAGAGATCTGGTTCCCAGTGGCTGATGCTGAGCAGATAAAAAGAGCTCTCCATCAGGGAATGGTAAGAGGCTATCATTTTGGGTCCTAGAGCGCTCAGCCAGGTTGCACTGTTTATTTGTTGAGCTTAGAAAACAGACTTCTGTTTGGTACCGTAATGCTGGTTCCCTTTTCTGTGTTAATCAAAGTTGAGGTTGTTGCAACCGCTTAGCCCTGGGGAACTTAAGGTCAGCGTTCAATCTTAGCTGGTTTGTGATCGAGCTGTGAGCCAGCAGCACTGGCGGCTGTCCCTGAACAAATCCATAGCACGGAAAACGGAAAGCTCTGGATATTAGAAAAAGGTTTGAAACATAACTTGATTGAAATGCTTGACTTCAGTAAGGCATTTGACACTATCTGCCACAGCATCCTTGGAGCCAAACTGAGGCAGTGTGGTCTGGATGATCCAGTAGCGAGGTGGATCGTGAACTGGCTGCAGAACAGAAGCCAGAAAGTAGTAATCTTTCGAGGCCCCTTCCAATCTCTAACGTTCCAGGTTTCTGTGATGACGTTTTTAGCCCGGCGTTCACGATGCTGCTTGCACGTGTTTGGAGACAGTGCTGGCATGGTGCTGTAGGACAGATTCTTCTCTGCTAGCCACCTTCACTGTGTCTGTTGCAGGAGCGCAGCGGCTCTGCCATTGCCCCTATCCTTAATGCTGTACACACTAGGATGTCTCCTCCCACCTTCAACAGGACCAACAAGTTCACGGCTGGATTTCAGAACATTGTGGATGCCTATGGTGTGGGCAACTACAGGGAGATGAACCCAGGTAAGAAATGCTCAGCTATCTGTGCCTGGCTTGGTAAAGCCAAACTAGAGCTTTTGAGCCTTGTCCTTACCCTAAAATGGGCCCTTGTTGCCAATTGAAAAACATGACCCTTATTTTCTGCTGGTAGAAGTAAGGGTTTGGTGCCTTGGCACAGGTTTTTCTCAGAGAAAGCATCTGGCCGTTGGCCTTCAGTGATTGATTGTGGCAGGACAAATGGGGTAACCGCTCTGAGGACAAGACCTAAGCTCATAAGGAAGAGATAAGTAGAGCTCATCACAATGAGACTTTTTAAATATTCCCAAAAAGACATGAGAAAAGATTGAAATAATCAGAGAGTCTTGAAACAGAGCCCATGGGAAAGGGTAGCACGAACTCAGACTGTTGAGGCTGAGAAGGCTGAGAAACATGACAGCAAACTTTATCTACAGCGTTGTGTTGCAGAACCGAGTGCAGTTGTCTGTGCTTGGCGCTTAGTATGATGAGACAAGAAGTGAAGGCTAACGTTATAAGGAACATGCAGGTCACACAGCTGGCTAGTCTTTCTGATGAAAAGCTGGTTCTGCATCAGAGCTCACTGTTTGCTGAGTAGGGGAGGGACGGTGGAGGCCTGTAAGGGTAGCAGCTGTGAGGAATGGTCCAGTGGACTGCTGCTCTACTGAGACCTTTTTCTCTAGGAGGAGCTGAGCTTCTTGTCTTTTCCTCCCTGCAGCTCCGTACACTATCATCACCTTCCCTTTCTTGTTTGCGGTGATGTTTGGGGATTGTGGCCATGGTGCTGTCATGCTGGGCTTTGCCCTTTGGATGGTCATTAATGAGAAGAGCCTTCTGGCTCAGAAAAGCACTAATGAGGTGAGTACCAGGGAGTCCCCTATCAGCAAAGGAAAAGGCTCATCACCCCCATTTGATAAAGGGAGCATCCAGCCTCCCCAGGGATACTGTGCAGAGCTATTTCAAAGATGCTCACGAGGCAGAGGTTTGGCAAGTAATTTTGCTTACGTCCAGACAGAGGCATGGGCGGGCCCAAGGGACTCGGAGTTTCCTGTGAATAATTGCGTGTACATAGAAAGATTAGTGTGATCATGTCTCCTGTGGGGTGAGGCCCACCGTTTGATGGGTCTGCGGGCACTTTGGTCACTGGCACTGCCATTGTCATCTCCTCCTGCAGATCTGGAACACCTTCTTCAGTGGGCGCTACCTGATCCTGCTCATGGGCATCTTTTCCATGTACACTGGCTTCATCTACAACGACTGCTTCTCCAAATCATTCAACATCTTTGGCTCTTCCTGGCATATCATCCCCATGTTTAAAAATAACACCTGGAAGTAAGTGGCTGAATGTGGGGCAAGAAGAGAAAATGCACCAAATGGAGCACGTAGGCTTTGGGAGAGAGACACAAGGACTGCCTGTTATGGGGAGAGAACAGCTCCCTGCTGTGGATGTAGTCGTGAATGAATCAGAGGATTTGTCTGGCACGCACAGATGAACTCCCTATAGAAATGGACACGTGAGGTACCAGGGAACATGGCTGTTTGCTCAGGCACTGATGTGCTTAGAAATCTGCAGGGACCTGGGATTGATGCGCCCAGAATGATCATTGTGAGGGAGACTGTCCCTGCGTAGGATGCGTTTGCACGCACGCACGTGCGCTCAATGCTCAGCACAGCCCACGCACATGTCCTGTAGGGTTATACGGTGAGATTAAGCCACAAAAAGCCATTTCCATTTATTCATTTTTGGCTTTTGCAGTAACAAAGTGCTTCTGGAGAACACAGTGCTGCAGCTGGATCCAGCGGTCCCAGGAGTCTACTCTGGAAATCCATATCCATTCGGAATAGATCCGGTAATTGAATTGAATTGGTCTAAGATGATTTGTGTCTCGGTTCTTTTTCTCCCTATCTCACGCATCAGTAGCTCTGCGCTTTCTTCTGAAGCCATGTTCTTTGTCTGTTCTTTATACGGTCGTGATGCTTTTCTGCAGCGATCAAGGCTATGGACTGAGGACAGTATTGCACAAGCAGCAGCAAAATGGTGAGCAGGAAGGAACCTGGGTTTCACTGGAGAGTGGTCTTGTGCTGCAGTCTCTGCTCTGCCACCAGGATGCTGGACTCAGGTTCCTAATGTGTGTAATTCACCTGTTCCAGAGCTACCTGAGAAGTTTGAGAATGAAGTCCTAAAGTCTGTGCGGTGTATTTGTCAAGTGTCCAGTAATTTCCGGCGCTGGTTAATGGATCCACGTTTTCTTCTCTGATCCATTTCCCTTTTCTTGCTGTTCTAAATGTATTGTTTATTGAAATCGCAGTAGCTACCATCAAGGTTTCTGTTTCAGTCTTCGTGTCAGCCATGTAAGCTCTGTTCTGCCAGCTGCCTGGTGGAGAAGGACCTGGGGGTGTTGATCAACAGCCGGCTGAACATGAGCCAGCAGTGTGCCCAGGTGGCCAAGAAGGCCAATGGCATCCTGGCCTGTATCAGAAACGGCGTGACCAGTAGGAGCAGGAAGGTGATTGTGCCCCTATACTCGGCACTTGTGAGACCGCACCTCGAGTACTGTGTCCAGTTTTGGTCACCACAGTACAGGAAGGACATTGAGGTGCTGGAGCGAGTCCAAAGAAGGGCAACCAAGTTGGTGAAGGGGCTGGAGGACATGCCCTGTGAGGAGAGGCTGAGGGAGCTGGGGTTGTTTAGTCTGGAGAAGAGAAGACTGAGAGGGGACCTTATTGCCCTCTACAACTACCTTAAAGGAGGTTGTAGCAAGGCTGGTGTTGGGCTCTTCTCTCCAATTAGTGATGATAGGACGAGGGGAAATGGCCTCAAGTTGCGTCGGGGAGGTTTAGACTGGATGTTAGAAGGAAATTTATTACTGAGAGGGTGATTAGATGCTGGAATGGATTGCCCAGGGAGGCGGTGGTGTCACCATCCCTGGAGGTGTTTAAGGAAAAAGTGGACGCAGTGCTTGGGGATATGGTCTAGCGGTTAGACACTGGGAGAAAAGGTTAGACTTGATGATCCTGGAGGTCCTTTCCAGCCATGATGATTGTATGATTCTATGTACTCTAGTGTCAGTTGGTCACGCAAAGAAACACTGGCTTCCTCTGGCTGGCAGAGCCATTGGTTTTGTGTAAGTTGTTCACAAACCCAGCTCTACTCTGGGACGCAGACAGTGCAGTTCAAGGAGTCACAACTGAGAAAGATGAACAGTGCCCTGATGCCTCCCTGCTTTGGGTTAACCCCAGGCTACCTCATCTTCCACTCTGTCTGCTGCCTGCTTGAGAAGCTGGTGGAGTAGGGGTGGGCTGGAGAGCACCGGCCCTTACATGGGGGCTCTGTGGCAACTATTCTCATCATCTGCCCAGAAGGGTGGAGGGCTCGTTGCGTTTTGCAAGTCTTGACAGGATAGCTGAGTGTGTCTTGGAAAACAAAATGTCAAACTGAGGTAAGGAGTCTGGGCAGTCTCTTCCATAGCCAGAGGAAGAGACAGAGCGTGTCTGGCAAACGCACACGTGCTAATGATTTGCCTTCCAAATGGTTCCGCCTTCCTTTTTTCCATTCAGGCACTGCACTTAGTGCCTGGAAGATGTCTTCTCTGATGTCAGAAGACTTCATGGGCTGGGTAGTTGTAGACAAAAAAAGAAGCAACCTAGAACCTCTGTAGCATAACCAAGGCAGGACTGTGAGGAGAGATGTGGTTACTATCCCACCACACCTATGCAGTTAGTGCAGAGAGGCAGGTGACAGTCTGGTCTCCACGGCCAGACAGCTGGAAGGGCTTTTGTTCTAACAGAAAGTGTGAGCATGCTCTGCTTTTGGTGCTTCTCTGGTGAGGGTGTAACACACTTATATAGTAGCAGGAGTGATCTTCTCATTCCTTTCCACCTCTGCCAAAGGAGGTGACTCAGCCTGAGGACAAGGAATGACACTGAAACTAATCTAGATTCTGTTACCAGCCTTCTCACTGGTTCCTGGAGTGCGAAGGCACTGCATCAGTTTTATCCCTGTTATTTCCTCTGTTAAATGAGGATAAGAATTTGCAGAGTTTGTATTAGAAGCTTGGTAGAGTGAAAAGTATTACAAGGAACTTCTGGATTCTCTTTGCTTGGAAGTTTGCTACTAGAACTGGTAAGCTGGTGGTCTCGCGGTAACAGCTTCCATAAACCTCTTCTTGATCAAGCATCTAAAAACCTTGTTGTTCTGTCTCTCCCCAAAGATTTGGAATATGGCATCAAACAAGCTGACTTTCCTGAACTCCTACAAAATGAAGATGTCGGTTGTCATAGGGATTGTGCACATGATTTTTGGGGTGGTACTGAGTCTCTTCAACCACATGTAAGTTTGTTTCGCCAGTCGTGTTGCTACAGCACACGAGTCCTCGTGCTAATCATGTGTCCTTCTTTTGGAGAAAGCCTGTCATCTCAGACCGATTACTTGCATGTTGTCCCCAGTGTGGGTAGAAGTGCCCCGTGCACTGACGGACCCACGTCACTGCTGGTCCAGAGCACCGAGTTCACAGCCAGAAGGACAGTAGCCTCCTGGATAAACTCTCTTTCAGAATTATTTGTTGCATTGTTCATTGTTCAGAAATACCAAAGCGCCCTGCGTTAAAACCACAGAGCACCTCGCCCTACTGACAGGTCTGGTCTTGACAGACGGATTCCCTTGGCCGAACGCAAGCACACAAGCGTTGCTCAGTGTGTGTGTGCATTGCACCTGGCTTAGTGAGCCGGTGCTCAGGATCTGTGGGTGCTCACGTCTGTATCTGCACCTCTAGATTTTCAAATAAGGAATGGTGGTGGAGTGCAGGGGCACTGCTTTGAGAGATGCTCCAAAGCTGGAAGGTGTGTAGCGACCTTCAAGGACAGAAAGTGTTTGCAGATGAGAGAGGAGGACTGCCCCTACAGGTCTGACGCTACACTTGATGCTCACCTTCCTCAGCATGTGCTGCTTAAGTTTGTAGATGAGCCACCTCTTTGAAAATCAGCTTTTCCCTCGCTGTAGCCATCCTTTTGAGGTGCTGAGATACCGGTGAGTCCAGTACGAAAACGTGAAAAGAATCAGTATGAAGACCCTTTTCACAGAATCATAGAATCATTAAGGTTGGAGGAGACATACAAGATCGTCAAGGCCCACTGTCAACCCAACCCCACGCTGCCCCCCAAACCGTTTTCCCTAGGGGCACATCTATTCTTTATTTGAACACCTCCAGGTGACACCTCCACCACCTCCCTGGTCCAGCTGTTCCAGTAGCATTTTAATTTTGCATTTGAGTAATGGCTATCACTGATAAGCCACCCGCGCTTGCGGTCGCTTCTTGTTAGGTGCTTTGTGTTAATGTGCAGTGCGTGAACTGTAGATATCTTTGCCGATTCTTTCCAGCTACTTCAAGAAACACATCAACATTGTCCTCCAGTTCATTCCAGAGATGATTTTTATTACCTCTCTTTTTGGATACCTCGTCTTCATGATAATTTTCAAATGGTGTCATTTTGATGTCCACTCATCCCAGAGTGCTCCAAGCATCCTCATCCACTTCATCAATATGTTTCTCTTCAACTACAGTGACACTTCAAATGCTCCATTATATGTGCATCAGGTATGGATGAATTGGCTCAGATCCACTGCAGCAGTTTTTGGATTCAGAGTGGTGTCCCTCAGGGATCAGTGCTGGGCCCCATCCTCATTAACATCTTCATAGATGATCTGGATGAGGGCATTGAGTCAGTCATCAGCAAGTTTGCAGATGATACAAAGCTGGGGGCTGATGTGGCTGAGTTGGAGGGCAGAAGGGCTCTGCAGCGGGACCTTGACCGCCTGGACAGATGGGCAGAGTCCAACGGGATGGCGTTCAAGAAGTCCCAGTGCCGGGTGCTGCACTTTGGCCACAACAATCCCATGCAGAGCTACAGGCTGGGGTCGGAGTGGCTGGAGAGCAGCCAAACAGAAAGGGAGCTGGGGGTGCTGATCGATACCCGCCTGAACATGAGGCAGCAGTGTGGCCAAGAGGGCCAATGGCATCGTGGCCTGCATCAGGAATGGTGTGGCCAGCAGGAGCAGGGAGGTCATTCTGCCCCTGTACTCTGCACTGGTTAGGCCGCACCTTGAGTACTGTGTCCAGTTCTGGGCCCCTCAGTTTAGGAAGGACATTGAGGTGCTTGAGCGTGTCCAGAGAAGGGCAACGAGGCTGGTGAGGGGCCTTGAGCACAAGCCCTATGAGGAGAGGCTGAGGGAGCTGGGATTGTTTAGCCTTGAGAAGAGGAGGCTCAGGGGAGACCTTCTTGCTGTCTACAACTACCTGAGGGGTGGTTGTGGCCAGGAGGAGGTTGCTCTCTTCTCTCAGGCAGCCAGCACCAGAACAAGAGGACACAGCCTCAAGCTGCGCCAGGGGAAATTTAGGCTTGAGGTGAGGAGAAAGTTCTTCACCGAGAGAGTCATTGGCCACTGGAATGGCCTGCCCGGGGAGGTGGTGGAGTCGCCATCTCTGGAGCTGTTCGAGGCAGGATTGGACGTGGCACTTGGTGCCATGGTCTTGGTGCCATGGTCCAGCCTTGAGCTCTGTAGTGACAGGTTGGACTTGATGATCTATGAGATCTCTTCCAACCTTGATAATACTGTGATACTGTAATAAAGATGGATAACGGGCTCAGAAGCTCAATTACAAGTGTCAGTCACAAAAGAGAAGTTGTTTCTTCTGGTGTTCGTGCTGATCTTGTAGACAGGTAGGACAGAGAAGCAAAGTCTTGGCAAATGTTAGAAACAAAGCAAGTCCCTCCTTTCCTAGATGATTTCCTATTTCTTCTTTGGAAAACTTGAAAATTTTGTATTTTCAGCTAAAAATAGTAGCTGGAGGCCTTCTGATGGCTTTTGGTCAGAAACATCTCCCTGGGAGATCGCACTTCAAAACAAATGGGCAAAACAAATCCCCTAAGAAAAACCACATTTTAAAGACATCTCTAGTCGCTCAGAACACAGATTATGTGTTTCCTTACTTGATTTTACATCAGCAGCGTCAATGAAGAAACCAAAAGCCGACGCTGCCTCCAGCCACACGTGTCTACGCTTGTAGCTCAGTTTTAGGGCTGCTGGTGAGTCTGAGGTAGTAAAGAGCCCCAGGGAGTGCCTCTGCATTAAGGCTGCAGAGGAATTTGAGAAAACAGTTTCCCCAGCCTTCGAGAAGCCTTTTTTAGATAATCTTTAGCTTGGGAACAGCCCAAAGTCTTTCCAAACTGGGAGGTTTTTTTCTCATGTCCCTACCCCACCAGCAGCTGCGAGGACCACCTGCCTGGGCAGCCTGAATACAAAGATTGTGTGAGACCAACCATAAGGTGACTGGAGACTTGAGCCAGCTTTGAGAAACTGCAGAAGTTGACTTTGAGGTTTTCTTTCTTTGTTTTGGGATTTGTGTTCCTCTGAAAACACAAACAGTTTTGTTAGGACAGCAATGAGAGCAACTTAGTGCTACAAGAGCATCCTCTACCCTGGGGTTATCAAACCTGAGCTGTGGGTGTTCAGTTCACTTCTGGAACTGAAAACACAGCACAAATCCTGGATCTTACTGTTCTTTGATCAAAGCAAGGCAGGCTGGCTGGCTCAATTGGCAGTTAGGACATTGCCTTGGGACACTGGAGAGCCAGGGTCAAGTCAGTTGCACTCTTTTTTGATGAATTAACCTGGGGTCCTCAAACCCCTGCCCATGGGCCGGATACGGCCCCCCAGGGTCTCCAATGCGGCCCGCCGGTATTTATACAAACTGAGCAGCCGCAGATGACTTCCTGCCAACTGCGCAGCCGGGCTGAGGAGGGGGCCTGCAGCATCAGCCAGGTGGGCGGCTCCCCTGTCTCTCCCTCCCTCCCTCCCGCTCCAAGGCAGGACAACCCAGGCAGCACAAACCAGCCAGCACCAATGGGACTAACTGATGAGCACTTGTATCACTTGCTACGACTAGCAATGACAAATATGGAACCTAACATTGACCATCTCATTAGCCAAAAGCAGGCCCATAGTGCACATTGAATATTATTTGTTTTTGTTGGTTACAATTGTTCTTCATTTTAAATATTGCATTCTTTTTCCTGGTTTTTTTGTGCACTACTACAAATAACATATGTGCAGTGTGTATAGGAATGCGTTCATTTTTTTCCAAACTATAGCCGGGCCCCCGACAGTGTCTGAGGGACAGTGAACCGGCCCCCTGGTTAAAAAGTTTGAGGACTCCTGAATTAACCCCTTCTGGCACAAAAGTCTTTCGTCTGTGATTCTCCAACCACCTTTGGCTGTCACTGCTTTCAGAAGCCTGAAGAGGTGTGCATTTATTTTCATGTGTTTATAAAACAAAAACAGATCCATCATCCTAGGAAAAAACCCCATGTTTTGTAGAACCAGGTTTCTAAGCATTGATGTAGTTGTAAAGAAAATGAAGTAATTTTTTGCTCTTGTTTCATCTTTTAGAAAGAAGTGCAGAGTTTCCTGGTCATATTTGCCCTGATTGCTGTTCCCTGGATGCTCCTAATTAAACCTTTCATCCTCCGAGCTAACCACCAGAAAGCCCAGCGCATGGTAAAGGATGTGGGTCGGGCAAGGGGCGTTCGGTACACCAAAAGCAGAACTGAGGAGACAAGACCACAAAAACTGTTTGCAATCGTATAATTCTGATCTAGAGTCTTTTCCCTAATCCAGAGCTTTTCCCAGTAATTTTCTAGAGGATCCTGCTGTGGCAGGGAGATTGGACTAGATGATCTTTCGAGGTTCATTCCAATCCCTAATGATTCTATGATTTCAAATTGTGCTTCATGGCCCCTCTTTCAAGAAGGTGTGTATGGAAAGCAGATATTCTGAACACCTTTACCTCAGTCTATACTTCTGAGGGCTGTCCTGATATGGAGATGTTCCTGTGTGACTTGGTCTGGGTGATCCTGCTGTGGCAGAGGGATTGGACTCGATCTTTCAAGGTCCCTTCCAAACCCTAATGTTCTGTGATTCTGTGTGTCATTTGGCTGAGCCACCTAAACGAGAAGCCAAACCTTTGCTCGCAAGGCCATATCCTAGGCACTGGGAGAGGAGTTAGGCTGATGCTTAGCTCTTCCAAGGGTCATCTAAAACCAGAGGAGGTTTGGAAAGACTGGAGTGCTAGTAAAGGCGAGACGAGGCAATGGTCTCGGCTACTGCTAACCACCGCTTGCTTGCTCAGTAGGAACAGGACACCTGTGATACTCCCTGTCTCTGAGAGATCAGCCAGCACTGCTTGGGGGAGAGGCTTAGGTTTAAAAGCTGCGGACTGCTTTCCAGTGGCGCTTTCTTCCCTAAGCCGTTGGCTTGTATTAAAAGAACTGCCTTCCCACGGGCTCTGTGGTTTTCCTGGCTCTTGGGCATGTAACTGCAGCAGATGCTGTTCCCCAGTTGCTCATTAATTCTCTACTTTATTGTGCTAACAGAACTTTACTTGTCTGTCAGGATTTACTTCTCCTTACAGTTGGAATTGTTGTCCGAAGTAGCTTTTATAGGGCACAGGTGTTTCCTTTTGAAGAAAGAAATGCTGGTTGTGCTGCATGATCTTTTCCAGCCCGGTCACTTCTGCCCTGTACCTGACAGCCAAGTCCTGGGGAGAGCTTTGCAGCCCTGCCTCTGCAGTGTGATTTCTCGTTCTGTCATTCTTATGGGCTTTGAGGGAAGCTGGGTGTTGCTGACTCCATCTCCTGCTCTTATGCTCGTAACATCTGACAGCGTTTCCCACCTCCTGTTATGTCCCTGTATTTCTGTTCCTAATTTCCACGTGCTGGCTGTCTGATTGCATCCCACATTCACCCAGATGTACATGTTTGCAACAGTCTTGGTGCTGACATTTAGGAAAGCAAAGACAAAGCAGATGTGACGGCGATTAATGCTAAAATATGAACCAATACGTTCTAGCGGGACCTTGCCCACGGAACCTGCTGCCAGCTACGAAGAGTGACAGGGCAGAGCCTGCGGTCCGTACTTGGCTGTGCTGTATAACAGGCTCTCGTGGGGCTACGGGGTAGGGTTATGCTGTGCTGTCATTTCTGCAGCAGGGCTCGGGTCATGTTAGTCAAGCCTCTAGAACAGCTCTGTAAAGGATCATTATAGAAACAAGTTGATTGTCTTGAGGGTTTTTTTGTCAGTTTGAAAGAGATTGAGAGATCTGGATTGTATTTTCGTCTATATCCCAGGAACAGTGTGATCTTCATAAAGTCATCTAACCCTTTCAGGCTCCATTTCATTTTCACTCAACACTATTTCCTTTGATTTGTGCCCATCTATTTGAAATAATCAGCTTTAACATGCCTCAGTTTTCTTATTTCCCAAAACTGATGGATCTTCTCATGCTGGGTGTACAGAGTGCACCGTGAGAGTAGAAACTGGCTCTAAGTTAGTTGGAATCACTGGAAAATGCTGTAGGATTGAGAACACCTAAGTAGTTTTAGCTGTTTTTCAGGAGCACTGAGTTTCTGTGGTCCACAGTGAGCAATTATTGCTGCAATTGTCCTCGTGTCAGGACAATCCCTAGTTGACATAGTCCTTCATATGTTACCCATCGTGAGGGTGATGATGGAGCTCTGTGCCACTATGGTATCAACGTGTAGTGTGATACAAGAAACATATTACATGTTGTTTCTGAAAGCTTCATTCTCAAGCCAGCTCAGGAAACTCTGGAGGTGAAAATGAAGATGTCCCAGAAACCAATCATTCCAAGAAAGCTTCCCAGGGAAACCACAGTGGTGGTCATGGAGGACATGAGGATGACAATGAAGAGGTAAGAAAATGTGGGCAGAAGTCCAGTCAGACAGACCCCACTGTAGAATATAGAATGTCAAGCAGAAGGCCCTCACACAGTTACAAGCCCTTCTTTTTAGCCCTTCTGTTGCAACTGTTCCCAAGCACAGTAACCTTTGATTTTTTCACAGAACGATCTCCCCTAAATTTTTCTATTAGTTTAGTTTTTCCTAGAAAAAAAGGCAGAGCAACCCCTTTGCAAACCTTGACTTTTTACAAACCTTCTGCAGACCTCAAGCTTCTGTTTCCCAAGCAGCAGTCGGTTTTCTTCCATAGAGCATCCAGACAAGGCCAAACTGTCCCCAAGAATCAGTGAGCTTTCCCCCTTTTGAACTGCACTCAGCATTTGGCAGCACTAGCTAGAGAGAAGAGCCTTCCTGTGGCAGATATTGTCAGAGGCTTCTGCAGCAGCACTGTTTAAAAAGTGACCGAACCGTTTGTGGTGATTGAGAGCACCAACAGGCGTCAGCATGGACATGTATGGCTGCTCCCTATCTCAGGGAATATTTACAGTCAGGCTCATTCCACAATGCATGTGGCAATAAGCAGAGAGTCTTATTTTATATAAGAATGCCCATCTTGTGACAGCAGTAATTACAGCAGTAATTGGACTGACACCTAAATTAAGTTGAATTGTAAGACTGAAATGTGAGATGTTTCCTGGACATTTGCTCCTCGCTGGTATTTTATTTCTTCAGGGAGAACGTGCTGGAGGATCGTACAGAGTGGACAGTGTAGGAAATACCTTTGTGTTGCTCCAGACATAGCAAGGAAAAAGGAGGAGTATAAGGAGCCCTTCATGGAGCATAGCTTTGTTAAGCAGGAAGCCCTGAACTGAGAACTAACAAAATGCCTGTGGTTTTATGTTGTTTCAGTTCAATTTCGGAGACACTTTTGTCCACCAAGCTATCCACACCATTGAGTACTGCCTCGGCTGCATCTCCAACACAGCATCCTACTTGCGGCTCTGGGCACTGAGCTTAGCTCATGCACGTGAGTGACTGAATATCTGTTAGTTATCTTACCAACAACTCTGTGCCAATTGCTGCTCCTGCTGGTGGCTGATTATGGCTCTAAACTTCTCAGTTCTCTTCACAGATGTTTGTGTCTTTCAGTGTTTTGCTTTAGGTCAGATCGATGGTCAGACCATTTTGTGGTGGGCATCTCAGTTTTCAGTGGTGATTCCTGGCAGATTTAAATCAGGCACCTCCTAACTGCATTTACCATCTTGGGCCCCTTTTCCATGCTGCTCTGTCGACACCCCTCTGCAACAGATCTCATGGTGTGTGACATGGTGAGAGGTGCCACCCAGAAGGGTAGTCTGGCATGTAGAGATGAGGGCAGAATGGGAACCATAACTTCATTTCCCGAGAGGCATTTGCTATAGCCTCAGGATACAGGGATGGGTGAAAATGCCTTGAAACCATTGTTCTTGTTTGGTTTCGCAAAATAGAAAGAAAAGGGTTGGTTTGAGAGCTATGGGAATTTGCTATTTTCATTGGAATCTTTTTTTACCAGCATTTAGGGGACCATTGTATCCCATGAGAAATGTATAAGACTTCAATGTCTTTTGTCTTCATTTAAGATAAAAATCAGATGCCCCAATACTAAACATTGCCCTAGACTGAAACTCAAAAGGAGGTTGTAGAGAGATTAGCATTGGTCTCTTTGCACAAATAACAAGTGATAGAGCGAGTGGAAATGGCCTCAAGTTGCACCAGGGGTAGTTTAGATTAGACATATGGGAGAATTTCTTCACAGAAAGATTCATCAGGCCTTGGAACAGGCTGCGCAAGGAAGTGGTTGAATCATCATCATCCCTGGATGTATTTAAAAGTTGTGTAGACATGGAGCTTAAGGACATGGTTAAGCAGTGCGCTTGGTACTGTTAGGTTAATGGTCAGACTCTATGATCCTTAAAGGTGTTTTCCACCATAGACAATTCTATTGCTTTGTCCCGTGTGGCTGGGGTAGTTAAGTTAGGATACGTTACCGAGCTGACGTCAGACATCCCTGTGCTGTGAATGTTAATATAACCCTGAGCAGAAAAAAACTCTCCAAGAGCGTGCAAGCACCCTAAACACTGTCACAACCCACCTTTGGTGGGACCAGCCACTTGCCTTGTTACTCCTTGACACCTGAAGAGAAGTTGCTTGGAGAACAAATGGGAATTCCATGTCTCCTATGTATCTTAACTCTCATCAGTCATGACAACTGTGACCTAATATACACCTGTATTAATGATCTCAATCAACCACTTGCACTGGGGTGTAGCAGCAGGCAGTCCTCAAAGGCTCTGCTGACTGCCTTTCTGTCGTGCTAAAGAGGAGTATGTTAACTGATGACTCTGTCGCACCGAGGTAACAGTGGCCTCGTACTGCGGTTAGGTGGGCTTATGATGCAAAGCCAAACCAACACAGCACTGTCAGCCTCTAACAGAGAAGAGGAGCAGTGGAAAACAGTCTGTATCTGCTTTCCTTTCCTGGCCACCATGAGGAGGCAGGTTGGCCATATGTGATCACTGGCACGCATGTTTTATTCTGGGTCAACTTGTCTAGCTGGAAATAGCGGTTGATCTTCAAGACAGCACATTTTGTCTGTCGGCAACTGTTGCTCAGCACTGTTTTCACTTTCTTTTTACAGAACTGTCAGAAGTCCTTTGGACCATGGTGATGCACAATGGGTTCAACAACAGCAGCTGGGCAGGCCTTATTGTCATCTTCGTCATCTTTGCAGCATTTGCAGTGCTGACAGTAGCCATCCTGCTTGTCATGGAGGGGCTTTCAGCTTTTCTGCATGCCTTGCGTCTGCACTGGTAAGTGGTGTGGTCTGTTGGAGCTTCTCTTGGGGCAGTCTTTGAGAGGAATCAGGCTGTAGAAACAAGTGACTGCAATGGCCTGTGTTAGACATGCTGTGCTAATGTCTGTGCATAAGGACATCGGTCCCCCTTGTCAAATTAAGTCAGAAACAATGCTCTAAAGGAGGTAAGGGCTCTCTGTTCCATCTCTGAGCTGTTCCTGGAGCAACCTGCCCATCCTGAGTCTGTGGTGGCTGTGGCCACATGGCAAATGACAACCTGCAGTTCCGCCCTGGTGAACATGCAGAGCCACCGAGGCCACCTTGACTTGTGTGGTAAGGTCTGAAGTCACTACAGCCATATAGCACTGACTCTGTATCTCCCCCATAGTTACCATCAAATAAGACAACTCTGTACTACCTATGGCAGTGCAAGTTTGATTTGGGCTGCAAGATCTGCTGAAAACCTGTGTTGCTTCTTGTGTCATCAGCCCAGGCTGAGCTCTAGGCTGTTTAGGCTTTGTGGCAAGCCAGTTTCAAGACAGTTCATGTCTACCTTGGCTAGATGTCAGTCCAGGCTAGGACAGCAGCATAGGTGTACCGCTGGGCTCCTGTATAAAGCAAGACCCAGGTAACAAACTGCCCTTTACCACCATCATAGCTGGGCATCTCACCTGAGCACCGGCGCTGTGGCTTTTGTCACCACATGACATCCCACCACAAGCCACAGTGTGAAGGCAAACTGCTGTGCAGTTGCTTGTCATTGTGCATGGAAGGGGAGCTGTCCGTCTCCCCTCACTGTGAAACCCACAAGTGGTTATCCCAGCAATCAGAGCTGCTAGAAGCAGCTTAGCAGGAAGACAGGGCCCTGCTGACCAGCCTGACGATGAGTATTTCCAGGCTGACTGATGGAAAGTCAAAGGTGATGCCTATTGGGTCACTCTCTGGGCTGCGTGTGTCTCACTGCTGGCTTGAGAAGAAGTCTACATTCCTAGCTCAGAGGCCATCAGCTCTCATGGCCTCCCTTTTCCCATGGGCATCAGGTTTTGGCCTCTCAGCTGGCCATTGGTCCTGCCCATGGGCAGCACTGATGTGCTTTTCTGCTCTTCCCCAGGGTCGAGTTCCAGAACAAGTTCTACGTGGGAGCTGGCTACAAGTTTTCTCCATTCTCCTTCAAGTATATCATTGACGGCACTGCAGAGGAGTGAAGCCAGTGCATTGGTGTTTCACTCCTCAGACTGTACTCCATTTTCTCATGGTCTCTTACTCACAGAGTAGGGTACATGGGATGAAATATGTTGCCCTTGAAAGAAGAGCAGCTGTAGATCAGAATGCCCTATCTGCTTTCATGCATACTGTTGAATCTACTGATTGCTGAACTACATTAACTGTGCTGGCAGGACCCTTGGCTGAGCATCTCCACTGGTGTCTTTGCCAAGTACTGGTCCTCATTGTTTGATTGGGTCAGCTGCCTACTACTGGATTCAAAAGAGGAGATGTGGCTTTTGAAATAAATTGATTATTAATAATCAATTTGTATGTGTTTTGCTCCACTTACTGCCTTGTCTTTGTGGCGTATTTCCTGCCGAGGAAAATACGTTTTGCCTCTTGTTTCAAGCTGTGGTTGATCGTTAAGACAATGTCGATTAAGTCCCTTATAAAATTGCAGCCTTTCATTTAGCACAGTGTGAAACAACTCAGGGAGATCACATTGCAGGCTTGCTGTTTTCTTCCTGCTTTACTACAACAACCCTGTCTTTATCTGATTTGCTGCAGGGTGTGACAGCGCTGGATTGTAGATGTTTGCAGGCATCATGGCTTAATGAAAGTGTTAGGTCTCAGCTGTGTAATCAAAAGCATGCACCAGTTTCCATGCTGGCAGCCAACTTATTTCTCTCTGTTGACTTATTCTTTAGTGGAGACTTAAGATGACTTTCCCCTGCTGTATTCCCTCTGTGAAAATGCTCATACCGAATTCTAGAATGATAGAATGTTAGTGGTTGGAAGGGACCTCGAGAGATCAGCTAGTCCAACCCCATTCCAAAGCAGGATCTCCTAGGTCAGGCCACACAGGGCTGCATCCAGGTGCGTTTTGCAAGTCTCCATAGAATCATAGAATCATTACGGATTGGAAGGGACCTCGAAAGATCATCTAGTCCAATCCGCCTGCCACAGCAGGATCACCTAAACCAAGTCACACAGGAACTCATCCAGTCGGGTCTTGAATATCTCCAGTGAGGGAGATTCCACAACCCCCCTGGGCAGCCTGTTCCAGTGCTCCGTCACCCTCACCGTGAAGAAGTTCCTTCTCAGGTTGATGTGGAACCTCCTATGTTCCAGCTTACAACCATTGCCCCTCATCCTATCACAGCCTGACACCAAGAACAGCCCAGTTCCATCCTCCTGACGCCCACCCCTCAAATATTTATAGACATTAATGAGGTCACCCCTCAGTCTCCTCTTCTCCAAGCTAAAGAGACCCAGCTCCCTCAGCCTCTCCTTGTAAGGGAGAAGGAGACTCCACAACCTCTCTGGGAAGCCTGTTCTAGAACTCTGTCATCCTCATGTTGAGCTGGAACCCTCTGTGTTCAAGGTAATACTGTGATACTGTGATACTGTAATACCCATTATTCCTATTACTCTGCACCACCAAAAAGAGATTGGCCCCTTCCACTTAACACCCACTCCTCAGATATTTGTAGAGAGTAGTAGCCCCTCCAGGGCTATTGCCCTCACTGTGAAGAAGTTCCTTCTGATAATTATATGGAACCTCCTGTATTCCAGCTCACACCCATTGGCCTTTGTTCTATCACTAGATGACACTGAGCTGCGCCTGGCTTCATCCTTCTGACACCCACCCTCTCTAACCACGCAGGTATACTGGCTCCCTTCCTTGACTTCCTTCATGTTGGAATGCTCTTGTTTTGATTTACCAGAGTTGCTTATACAGAGTGCACAGGAATAAGGATTGTTAGCTGCTGCTTCTAAGTCCCTGGGTTTTCCATAATGTAGGACTGTTATATTATTTTCCATAATACCAGACTGTTCTTATAGAAGACTTGCAATGGAAGACGCTTTTGTTCCCTGCAAAATAAATGTGCTCCTACTCTCAGAGTTTCAGTTTAAGAATAGAACTGGAAATAGACTCTGTGTGCTCATTCTGTAGGAAGCAGTCTTGCAAGTAATTTTGCAGCACAGTCTGCTGAGTCAGTGTTGCCAGATGCCCAATGGCAGACACCTATCCTGACGTTTCTTGTAAGACTGGTGACGCTTGCGTCATTCTGTGCTGTGTCAGTGTTTGCTCTCGTTCATCCCCGTTGGGAAGCTGTGGAATAGAGGCTTCCTGGGCTGGCGGCAAAAATGGCAAAGAAGTAATGGATAGAGCTTTCCCGTTAGTACCAAGACTTACTTTCTCCAAGAGAATTGTTTTACTTGGTCACCATCAAAGAAAATTATCCAGGTGATCGTTTTCCTTGGACCTTTACATGTGCCAAAGCAGAATTAACAGTGTGTTGATCAAAGTGTTGGCTGTAGCAATGCTCTCTGGTAGGAGAAATGTTACCAGCAGGAAGACATCTGTAGTACATGGTGGCAGCAACTAATTGAGGATGGACTGCATGCATTGAAATTTATACAGGTTTTCTAGGGCAGTATTTAGAAATGCTGCTAGTGGCTGGAGTGCACCCACACGCCTCATGCAAACCGTAGCACCTCTGTGGCCTGCTGTGCTCGTTTTCAAGTTTGTATGGGTGTCTCATCTGCAGAGCAGATTTCAGCAGACTTCATGCCTTGTGGAGTCCTTCTGAACTCGTGCCTTGTGCATCCAGTGCATGGTGAGCTAGACCAAAGTAGAAACACATTGATGACGATGAAGACCTCCCTAAGCTACTCTGGCGAAGAGTGATGTGTAGGTCCTGATTTAAGCGGCTCCACAGGACTTCAGCTTCAAGTCTGAAAGGCGACCGTCGATCTGCTGAACTGAGTAATGAAGCCAGCCAACCCTTTCCCACGAAAGGTAGGGTCATAAATCAAGAAGGCAAAAGCCTCTAATTAGGGTTAGGGTGATGTGTCCCTTTCTGATCTGTGTAAGGAGATTCGCACTGGCTTCTTCTGGTCTAACGCTTCATGGCTGTATGCTCCCAAGTAGCTTAAAGAAAAGAATTGTTTTGTAGTTGATAGACGAGGCAGCTTGTGGGAGAAGCTGCCCCAAACTTCAGTGTCTCCTACAAGATAGCTTCGTCACTGGAGTGAGTTGTGCCTTGGAATCAATGGTAGGAAAATACACAGCGTCACTTAAAACCTTGCCAACTTCTTTGTAGGGGAACATGAGTGCGTGAGCAATCCAGTCCTTATGCTGGAGGACTTTGTTAACAGCGAAATGCAGCAGGGGAAGGTTTTAGAGGCTGCACAAGGTGCAGGGCTGGACTGCCTGCTGTCTGCAGGTGTATGGACAGCTGGCTTGTTCCAGTAAAGAACAAGGAGGTGTGTCGTCTGTCCAATAGCCCTGCCCGTGAGGCGGGTTACGTGAAGTCTATATAAGTTAGTGGCTTTGTTTTGATAAAGTGTTCATTCCTGGGTATTCTTGTGTGTGTCGCTTCGTCCTCGAATGTTCCCGGGCTTTTACGAGATCATATTGGTCCGAATGTGAAAGCCTGCTAGATCTCCCATGAAAACGCCTCTCCACTAACCCTGGGCCCCAGACGAGTAATTTATAGCTCATTACACTTCTTTGTACCTGGGGGAAGACAGCTTTGCATAAAAATGTCTGTCTGAAAGAGTAAGAGGACTCAGTCTGCAGCCTTCGCTCTGCAGCTCATGTGTGGTCGGTAACATGGCAGTGCCTCTAGCAGCTCGTTTCTATATCGACTCGGGTGTAACGCTCTGGCGCTCTGGAAGCAATGATGAAACGCCACTCAGAAGGCACAGGAGCACTTTCCTGGCAAGCAGGGCAAGAAATGCTGACTGCTTTCAAATTTAGGAAGTCTTCTAACTGGTCTCAGCCTTCCAGTTACCAGGCATGCTGAACATTGAAGACAAGACTCCTAAGGTTGTCAAATAAATTTTTAAGCCAAGATTTTCACCCTCTTAAGGTGATTATGTAAATGAAACTGATGAAGGCTCTGTTTTTATTCTGAGTGTTCCCAGTTACTCTCTGTTGTCAGAGACAGTTTTTTTCCTCTGGCTCTCTGCAGGACAGTTGTGGGCAACTGTGAAATACCCTAGGGTGCCACGTTTGCACTTAAGCAAAGACCTTTCCCTCCATAGACAGGTGTTTATGCATTTGATAAGCCACATTAACAAATAAAGTACTCCTCTGGTTTTTAGCAAGTCCTTATCTGTGTTGGGTTAAAGGAGTAGCGCTGGACACCCACCAGCGCTGGAAGCGTTGTTACTCATTTTGATGTTGATTCTAAGGTAGAATCACTGAGTTTGGCTGTGTTGCAAAGCAACTGTCCTCTGGGACAAAGGCAAGCTGCTGTTCTCCAGAAGGCTCCTGTGCAGTACTGCGGTGAGTCTTTACCGGCAGAGGCATGATCCTGTCCCCGAGGCAGGGGGCCGTTTACTCAGTGTGTGCAATGTCTCTAAACACATCGTGTTTATATGTATAGCCTGTTTGCACCCATGGCACCCTAAGGCAACTGTTTACAACACTGTGCACACAAGTTCAAGACAAGTGAAGAAGGACTTACTGCAGGCACAGGGACAGATGCTCCTGTGGCCCGTGGAGAAAGCCATTGTAATATAGGTTTTCCCTTTGCTGCCATGGAGAACCTGGCACCAGAGAAGGTAAACATGCTTGAGGAAGCTGCAAACTTGTGGGTAGTCCATGATAGAGCTGGGGCAGGCTCCTGTAAGCTCCTGTTGCCCCACGGAGAGGAGCCCACACTAGAGCAGAGGGTGTGGAAGGTGGTTTATGGGGTTGGGCTTTTCTCACATTTCTCATCCAACTTTGAATTTGATTGCCAATACATTAAATTAATTTCCCCAAGTCAAGTCTGTTTTTCCTGTGACAACAATTGCTGCTGGAACTGCAAGCTTTTTCCTAGTATTTTCTCCACATCTGGTGGAAGAGTGTAAGCAATAGAGCAGCTTGACCTGCTCAATCAAGTGAGGTCAACCCACCACCATTTTCTTCTATCAGGCTTCCTGTTCTCATCTTTTAGGTCTTGCCTAGGTCCCCTGTACCTCATCGGTTTTGAAACTTTCTATCTCTCCATCCCTATTTTTGAACTTTGTGTGTGTTTCTTGTACACTCTTGGGTTTTGGATTTCCTTTGTACCTCTCCCTTTAGCTGTCTCCCTATCTGTAATTCTTCACTCCCTGTCCATCGCTTTTCGTATTTTCTTTCTAGATCTTCCTCTTTGTCTCTCCCTGTCCCTATGTGTCTGCTCTTGCCTAAGTTTCTTTGCCCCAATCCCTTTGACTTGTCTGTAGCTTTTCGTCTTGCAAGCCCTTCCACTTCTCTCCCCTTCCTTGCACCTCTGTGATGGATTCCTCCCTCTGTCCACTGTTTTGGTGCCTCTCTCTCCACGTTACCCTGCTTCCTGTTCTCAGTGTCCAGTTTCCTACCTCCTCACTGGCCACCTCTTCCCTCCGTCCCTCTGTTCTTCCTCCCGTTGGTTTCTTCCCTCGTTCCCCTCTGTCCTGCACCGATGGAGCCCTGAGCCATGAATCCAACGCCCTCCCCACCGCGATTTCTCACAGGCATCCATGTAAGAACAAACATCCGCAGCCTCCTCTGTACCCCGGGGTGCGGAGCTCGAGGCTGCCGAGGGAGGGCTGCAGAGCAGGAGAGTGATGCGCTGCGGGTTGGGGGTGAGTGCGCAGCCCCGCGAGCGGCCCGCGACGCCGCAACGAACGCCCGCGCTCGCGGCACTCGGTGCTGCCCTCGTGTGGGAAACTCCCGGTACTGCAATCAGGGCGCCGCGCGGGGCGGGGCAGGGCAGCACAGCGCACCGGGCGTCTGTGCTCAGTGCTGCGCCCCTGTGGGCAAAAATGAGGTACTGCAGCCTCAATCGATTGATAGAGCCGTGTAAAGCTGAAGATTGAAGCGGCCGGAGCACTCCCGCCTGCGAAGGACGCGCTCCACCCCGAGTCGGCCTTCGAGCCCCTTCTTCGGAGCGGAGCCCCCAGCTTCCTTCCGCATGGCTGTTCCCGCAGGAAAGGGACGGAGACGAGTCGCACTATGCGGGGCCGGGCTTAGTCACGAGGGGCGGGGAAGGGGCGGGGCCAGGATTGGGAGAGGCCGAGGCCAAGCTCCAGGAGGCGGGCGAGGGAGGGGCGGCTCCTGGGACATCAAAGGGCGGAGCCGGCGCGGTCCCCTCTCTCGTTCCCGCGGGGCCGCAGAGGGTGGGCGGGGCCGGGCCGATTTCATTCCCGTGGTCTAGCGGGCGTCGGCCGCGGCTTCTAGCGACTGGCTGGTCTGGGCTCCGCTCTCTGGGGGCCGGTGGGAGCAGAAGCGGCGCCGGAACAGTCCCCCTCCCCACACAGCTGTCTTCTGGCTGCTCCTCGCTGGGGCCGGGGCCGGGGCCGGGGCCGGGGCCGCGGCCGCCTCTGCCTCTGCAGCTCTCGGGAGGTGGGGCTGGGCGATGTTCCCGAGGCGGCGGCGCCCAGTTCCCCGCGGCGGGGTGGTGGGGGAAAGGGAAAGGAGTGGAGTGGGGAAATAAACTTGTGTTCATCCCTTAGTACTGGGGAGCCGGCCTACTGACTGGATGGTGCTGATGGCCGGCGGGTGGTGATTCACCGAAGATGTCACTTGGGAGCTCCCTGAAGGTAAAAGATCTCCTGGCCTTTCCTCCTCTGACTCAGCCTGTACCTGTCTCTCTTCTCCATCCATTGTGACCTCTCTGCAATTTTCTTTAGCTTCTGGTTTGTGCTGCGTGTCCCTGGTCCTTCACGCGGGTAACAAACGCGTGGGCTGCGTTGTAAAAAGAGCCTGGGAAACGGTGGATGTTGTGTCTGTACAGCATCAATTCCCGCTTCCTTTTCCAGCCTTTGAGTCACGCGTTCCTCTGCAGTGGAAATAAATAAGCACCGAGGAGGAGACAGGGAGAGGCTCTGCTGGGGATTTTGTGGTGGTTTTTGTGGTTTTGAGAG
>VXBP01002294.1:59557-98172 GCA_013400115.1 Rhinopomastus cyanomelas | reverse complement strand
TCTGGATGGCAGCACAACCTTCAGCCGTATCAGCCAAGCCTCCCAGGTTGGTGTCGTCGGCAAACTTGCTGAGCAGACACTCTGTGCCCTCATCAATGTCATTGATGAAGATGTTGAACAAGACCGGTCCCAGCACCGATCCCTGGGGGCACCACTAGTCACAGCTCTCCAGCTGGACCTGGCACCATTGATCACCACCCTCTGAACTCTATCCTGCAACCGGTTCTCAACCCACCTCACTGCCTGCTCCTCCATCCCACACTTCCTCAGCTCACTCACTAAAATTTCATGGGAGACATAGCAGGTTCCATATAAGAATCAGAAGAAACTTATTCACAGTGAGGGTGGTGAAGCACTGGAACAGGCTACCCAGGGGCATTGTGGAGTCTCCTCCTCTGGAGACAGTTAAAACCGTCTGGATATGTTCCTGTGTGACTTGATCTAGATGCAGGGGGATTGGACTAGATGAACTTTTGAGGCTCCTTCCAATCCCTAATGTTTTGTGATTCTGTGATAACTTAACCTTCCTAAATTTATGCGACAGATTTTCTGACACTAATGTTTGTATCCATGTGATTGCTTTGCGAGGAAGTACAGTTTTTTTTAAACTCAATTGTTGAAATATCTGAAGCAAAATTGTTTTGAAATATATAAAGCACCATCTAATTTTACAAGAAAAATGGAATGCACTAAGTAGATCTGATGCAAACTAATTTTATGTGTTACAGATTAACATATTTAATCAGTTTTAAATTAATTTATATAAGCAGTAAACTACAGAAACAAGCCATGACTTTGAAATTTCCCTTGTTACTCTGACACTGTGTTCTGCACTCAAAAACACCTTCAGGTAACTTGGTACACTAACTCTTACACTGCGTGACAATGGAAAAAAAAAAATCTGTGTATTCTTAGGTTGATGCCAGAGTGAACTTAGTGACTAGACCTGCAGAAATTCTGTGCCTAAGTCCTTTATAAAGATTTAAATGTAGTACACTGAAGAGACTGCCCCAGAACAAAATATTTACTGGCCAAGTAATATTATAAATTCTCTCACCCATCTAACAGGTACAATCAAGTGCATATGCCTCATGCAAGTTATATTTAATTTTCTGATCTTAGTTTATGCTGTAAATTAAAATCCAGAATACTTGAACAACTTGGTTTTAGTTATTTTCTACATCTGATCCTACGGAAAGCACAACCAGTGACAAATCTGATTTCATGTTACACAAGAACACCAAAATAAAGTAAGTGCCATCAAAAATATATGCTACTTTTTTAAAAAAAACACATTGTTTTGTTCAGTCAGCATTTCATTTCTAACAAAAATTATAGAAGAAAGTCATTCTTAGGTGGAAACATCACAATACTTTCTTTCCCTGAATCTTTTCTTAGAACATGTCTGAAAACACAGTCATCTGATCTATAGGAACTGGAGGTTGCAAAGCTGCTTTTTCTTAGGAAAGCTGTATGGATCGACAGTTCCATCCATTATGTCACGCTATGAAACACAAAAGCCGTCACATGCAAAAATACATGATACCTAATTCTCACGTTGTCCTACTGCATAGACACACAATCACACTCCACATTGTCTCATTTCATCTTCTGGTATTAGTCACTATAGTCTTCCCTTTCTATATAAATGACTACACTTGTAGCTCCATTTCTAAGGAAAACACCTGTAATGTATTTTTGGAAATGAATACTAATATCCTGTTTATAAGTACACATTCTGTCATTTCATTTATTACAATTAGATGTAAACAAACTAATAATCCTTAGTAGTGATACTGCGTTACTTTCCTCTTTAAGGAACAATTGCAGGAGGATGGGTAATGGGGAGAAAGGGATAGAAGCTGGTTAAGAACGTAAAAGGTAAGAGAAAAAGGTTACTTACCTAGAACTGAAGTTTTGAGTTTTGTTCCGGCAGATTCACACTCTTGGGATGTGTGTCTCTGCTGTTATGGGCTTGGAATGAACTAAAAAAAGAAGGGCCCAGAGCAGGCAACTAAATGCCCCCTAACTGACCCAATTATTGGAAATAAAAGTTATTACAGCTTCACTTCTAATTCAAATAATTCACAGTAAGATTCCAAAGAATTGGGTCAAATGAATCCTCAGATGTAAAATATATTGGTGGGGGCAGGAACTCCAGATACAAGTAGGCTGGTCTTACTGAAAAAAATGCTTCTAATGCTTTCCAGTTTAAAAGTATTATTAGCCCCACAGTCAAACACTAAGTGATTAAAGATTTCATTACGCTTCTCACAAGATACAGAGAACAGTGCCTCTTACAAGTAAAAGTAGAACTCCTTAACCTGTTAAGACAGCTGTATTACATAAGTGTCTTTGAAATACCCTATCAAGTAAATGTAAACAAAACACTATGTATGGAAAAGCTCAAAATTTAGCAAATCTGAAAGAAATTCAATAAAGCAATTTGAAAGTTTCTGAAAAAATATTAAAGACATTTTCAAAGTTATCACTCCTTTTCTCATTCCTAGAAGACTCAGAGCTCCTTTTAGCGTTAATATCTAGAATATATTTTAATCATAGTATCATGAGTTTTCAGTAAAGCATGAAAGATACTGAGTATAAGCCTTCAACTTGAAAACTGATTTCTTAGCACTTCTAAACCTTGAAGAAGAACAAATATAATGTTCTAGAAAAGGTTTAGGCTGAAAGTAACTAAAGAGCTTTTGATTATGCACAAAAACAATCCACTTGTATCTGACAGTGGCAAAGCATGAATTAATGCAAAGAAATGAGGTTACCAAAATGAAATTTCTCCTTCAACATTCCTCCACCAGACAGGGAAAAGAAGAACAGAGGAACAGAAATTCCTGAGACGTAAATTTTCTAAAGATCAACAGGATTTCCTGTACTTTCGTGGAGTAGCTGACTTCAGAACGTGAACAGCTCACAACTGCAGATAAGTGAACAAACATGCTCAGAATATGCACCTCTACTTGTTTCAAAACTATTGAAGATCACCAAATAGTACAGGAAACATGACTGCTGATGGCAGTGTGAAGCGAAGAAAGAGTGCATGAAGCTTTATGACCTTTCTAAAGAAATTATATCATTAAAACACTGCAATACACCTAAGCAGAGGATCGTTCACCTACCACAATTATGGAAAGATATAATCTTTCCAAACCACTGTTTTTCCAACTCCGTTAATCTGAGTCTTGAGAAGCAGTAGCTGCAATACCACACAAATTTTCAAAAGATAAGATACGATTTGGTCAGATTAAAAACTTGTATCTGATGAGGGTACTGGGGCCATTATGAGGGAAGCAGTGGGAATTGAAGACCTGAGATATACCATGTTCCATAGACTTATCTGTTCTGAGTTTATTAATCAAAAAATACATATTAGAATATTACTTTTGATGATAACTGCCTTGATCTCAGAATCTCTAATTATTCCTTTAGTTAACAGAAAATCATTAATACAGAGAGACTTCCTGAATGGAAAACATAAGAAGGTAAGATGTACTTTTGTCCTTCCACATAGAGGTAAGGATGGAACCAACTTTTTCCAAGTTTTGCACCTCTCTGTCATGATGAAAAGACCAAGATTCAAGTAGACCAAAAGGAGAGAATCATAAAAACGTAACTCAGAAAAGCACTCACATATGAGGTAAAAGGTCTTAATTATAAAATAACTCCTTCTGCATAGCTGACATACATTGTCAAAGCTGCTAGATTTTGCATTAGTTCTTTCTGCACTAAAAATTAATTGTTCAGAAAGCAAAAGAATGACAATTAGGTTCCAGAAAGATATACTGCTTTTCAAAGAAGGCACTTCTGTGGAAGTTCTACCCCTGAAACACAGACTGCCTCCCTTTGAGAGGGACTTTGAGAGACTTTGGTAGAAGGTAAATACCTTAACTGCTTTGTTAGAATTAATAATTCATTACAGAAAGTTCTATAATTACCAAAGGGCTCCAATCACCGTTTCCCACCTCCACCAATCATTATAAAAGTACCTTGTTTAAAACTTGTTTACAATTTTACCACTCTGTGTAGCAGCTGTAAAACATATTAGCAAGAACCTCCCCATCCTGAAAAAAAGAGCCCTATTCCTGTGAAATAAGGAGTTGCACCACAGTACTGGTTTCAAGCATTAGAAAGAACATGTGACATTCAACTGAAGCCCTAATGACTTTAGACACTGGCTTCTCAGAAAGCACCTAAAAACCTTTGTTGAAGCACAGAACTACAGATTTAATGCAGTTATCTGTCAAGAATCTGCCAGTACAATTCTGCTCAAAGTAACTTACAGAAGATAATGTGCGCCTACACAGAAAGTGTAGTATGACTGTAATATATACTCCCATATTCCAACTATGAAAGCAGCAAAAATGTTTTCATGCAGATTTTAGCTTGTGCCAATATCTTGAGTAGTTCTCTAAACCAATGCTTCCTGTTGTAAAACTACACATTCCTAAGTAAACCAGATAGTTGCTCTAATGTTTCTCTTGACATAACGTGATCTGAATTTACAGTGTATGTACTAAAATGCACAAATGCCAGGCTTTTGTATAAATAAAATAAGCAGCCTTACAAAAATGAGTGATGTATGTCAGAGATACAGGATTTCAAAAAGGCACATTCCCATAGGAGCAATAAAAGAAGCTTCCTTCTGCAGTCAAATCAAACTGAAGAGCTGTAACTAGAAGCATCCCAGAGTGTATCAAATTGTACACATTATGTAAATATACAAACAACAGCAAAAGCATTACCAAAATACTAGAACTAGATTTCTCCAAGGTAACTGCTTTTCAGGAAATCCATCCCAAAACTGCTTAAGAATACATCTACTCAATATTCGTAATTCGTGGCTCAAACTTCAGCAAAGTGGATAAGCACTCCAGCACAAGAGCAACTTACCACCAGTAAATACATGGTGATCACTTGTTCCAACATAAGGCAGCAACTCTTGCACCTGATTCATAGTAATTGCAGTAACTCAGGAAGAACTGAGACCTGCCAGAAGATGCAGGTGCAGAATGGAAGCATAAAGCTGAAGTCCTTATTTGAGAAGATGGTTATTGAACAGTGGTGAAGGGGAGAGAAAGCATTCTATAAAAACCACTCCTTTCCACAAAAAAAAAAAATAATCAGAGTTTTGTAGTGACCATGTATTTTAGCAAACTTTATAACTAATACTCAACATTTCCTGAAACTCAGAACAAAAGAGAAAGTGCGTTTGAGGCTGCTATGCAACATCAAAAGTACCCTGTGTATCTCCAGATGCTTCTCAGGTAAAAGGTGCTGGAGATTCTACCTGAAGCATGTGGATATGAAAGTACCTTAAGAAATATTAGGAGACAAACCATAAGCTCTCCATCAACAAATTTATCAAGAGATTTAAGAGAAGTAACAATTTACCCACTTCATTAAAGACAGCAGAAATCTCTTTCGATGTGAGCACACATTTTCTCTGTACATTCACAAACATTTCCTAAAAAGACTCGATTTAGTTACCAGTTAATAATTATCTATTAAGTTAAACCTTTTAGTAATTGCAATAAACACATGTACAAACAAACACACACATAAGCACACTCTCACTCTCAACACTCACCTCTTCCTCCCTTCCCGCCCAGTACCTTTAAAAATGAAAAAGTTGCGCTTTCTCTGCTGGTTGAAGACTCAAACAGTAGTTAAATTCAGTTGTATCCACACAAATATGTCTAAGATTGACCACTTTTACCTATGAACTTCCAAAATTACAATCTGTGCTGTTTTTAACTCAGTAAGGCTATTCTTGGGATTATCTAGTAGACTAACATTCTACTATATTTTTTTCTAGAACAGTGCAGAATAAGCTTCTCAAAAAACCCCTTATGTTAACCTATCACTATCTAATTTATAAAACACATCTTATCTTCAAGATTTACATGTGGGCTTTACATGAATGTCTGAGACTTCTGAAGCCTAAGACCTTCAAATCACTTAACAACCGGAAAAAACAAAATGAACCGTTTCGTAAAGAGGACAGATTCAAATAAATAATTTAAGCCAACCAGTACAGCTACTAAAGCGAAAAGAAAACATTCCAGAGGCTTTTCTGATTCTGTGCTAGAGACATGCAGATCTCTGGGAATTCTCTAATGCTTGGAATACCTATGTAATTTTAAATACCTGGTTGAACAAACTGGAAACAACATAGTACTATATCGTATCCAATCATTTCATTGCCCTTAAATAGTATTTTTAATCTAATCAAATAGGGATACTAACATAAAAGAGTTTTCCTGTGTTTTCCTAAATCAAGCAATATGGGTAGTTTGTAATAATTCAATTGCTAAAACACCAGAAATTTTGACTTTGACTTATGGTTCTGTTGGGATTTTGTAATCATCAACTGTGCTTCATTCAGTCTTGAGGTTCAAAACAAGAGGAGCTTAAACAGAATTTTGAAACATAACTTTCACTATCCATCAATTAAGACCCCAAATAAGGAATAGTACATATTAGAACTATGCATATGTGAGAGAGTACAGTTCATTGCTGGAGGGGAATGGAGATGAATGTCACAGAAGAACCTACACTGAGTACACAGAATTGAACTATGTGACAATGACAAGAAGTTTATATATATGGGTTTTATATGCATATATATATTTATGTAATATATATATAGTGTATACACACACACAATCCTTTTACCTTTATCTTGCACTTCTTTTGAAAATCGCTCCCTTTCAATAGCTGATTCACGTTCTATCCGCTCAATTTCAGCCAATGCATCCAATTCTACTTCATCATATGACGTTATAGTTCCTTGTTGCGAAACCTGTTGCTGTGTCTGTACCACAGGAGTTTGAGGTTGTTTTGCAGCAACTGAAGTGTTCTGTTGTAATACAGGCACTTGTTGTGCCTGAAGGAAAGCTGTCTGTTCATGCTGCGGCAAACACTGAGCAGCGTTTAGTGGGCGGTTAACATCCTGTGGAGTAACGGGTGTTTTAGAAGTCTGTCCTGGGTACTGCACATTAAAAGGAATATCCCCCTCTGACACACTGCTGTTTTCCAAACCAGAAAGCATATCATCCTGCTGGTCCATATCCGAAGATCTTACACGAGAGAGTCTTAATGTAAGCTTAGTGGAGTCCTTGGAAGGAGAACTAATGATATCATACATTGCAGCTTTTTCAGTCTGGTCTTTTTCATCCTTGCCTAACTTCATTTTCTTTTGTTTCTTTTGCTTTCTTTCTGGAGAATCTAACAATATGTCTGGGGGAACATCTCTAGGTGATGAATAAGGTGGAGGCTGAGATTGTTGGATTAAAGGTTGTCTTGATCCTAGAATAATAATTCAGAAAAACTGAACAGTTATGTTGTTTCATGTTTATATAAAAACATACTAAATATAACCTATATTAATCTTAATGTGTATTTCTACATTAGGTCTAAATGTAGATAAAAGTGTAAGTAAGACCGGTAGGAAGCACATAATTCCTAGATCAAGGTGTAATCCAGATAGTTGCAGTGTATTTGCTAGCAAATTTAGCACTCCACTGCAAGTAGAGAACAAGTAATTTTAGAGAAGACAAAATGAATAAAACCCACCACCAAAAATCAATAAATATGAAAGTACCTGCAGGTTCAGAGTATCTATTGTTAGAAAATGGTCAGTGAAAGCAAGCTGACTATAGTCCAGTGATGCAGACATAACGATCAACATACAGGCGTAAGCCATTTCAATCACGCATTTGTAATTTAAAACAAGAAAAAAAATTAAAACATATAAAACCTCCTCAACATTGATTCTGAAAGCTAACTTGCCTTTTCAAATTTATTTGCAATTTTAGGTAAACTCACTCCAATCTCCTCCCCTCATAACTATCCAGAAAATAATAATTGTCTTGAGGCACTTTTCTACCATTCCCTGCATTATGTCTCATCATTTTTTACTTATACATGTACTCCTTCTAGGTTTTGAGTGTAGAGAAATTTTTGTAAGAGAACATTTTAAATGAAAAATTCTCTGATTAATCACATCTACATTTTCTGTTCTCCGTAAAAGACAGCCCAGAAGAAAAGCTTTGAAAAGGAGAGGAGATTTTTAACTTGTCCCAATTATAAATTTAAGCTATAGTTTTTGACACTAGGCTTTGGGTAAAATAAAAAAGAATAAAACAAGACAAGCCTGTTGCTTAGACCAATAAGGCCAGTCTTCTCTTGTTAAAGCAAACATTTGTCAGATTCCATTCATCCACTGTGGAATACTAATCTTCAGAAAGCAGTGACTGAGATTATTCTTAGTCTTTCTGGTTCAGGTCATCACATCAGTACTTCTAGTAACAGTCAAAACTAGTTGGAATCTAAGTCCCCATGTGCTTCATTCAAGAAATGCATTTTTATTTGCCGCTCAACTTTTTAACACATTTTAAGGAATATTAAGAATGATTAAGCCCCATGCAGATCTGTAGATGAAAAAATAATGGATACCCCTACCAAAACTTCAATTCACATGAAAAGTGTGCCTTTACAGATTATTGCTATACTTATTTTCTCCCCTTAATACGTTTTGTGAGAAGTCCTGTAACTTGTGTATGTAGAGAGCAGGGTATGAAAGTGTTTATTTTACCCTTTTGTCAACCATCAGCCACAACTCTATATTCTGCCAATACATCCACAATGCCAGGAAGCCTTGTTTTGACTTATCCTGATTCTCAGTACCTTTCCACTAATCCATTTTCCCTACTCGTTGAATTCGATACCAAAACTCATCTACAAGTACTGAAGGTCTGGCTACATGCTATGAAGATCTCTCACTTGATTTTTACCACAGAGTCCTACTTCTGTGACACTCCTTTTTGCCCCTCAAATACAAATTTACAAGATTGTATGGCAGAAGTTGTTAGCTAATTTAGGCTAACGACTACCACACAGGAAATCTGAGCTGCATTTTTATTTCTACAAATACGAAAGCAGCTCAAAACTTCTCAGAGACCTTACTGACATTTCAGTCTTGAATTATCTCTTAAATTAATAGTTCTAAGGTTGCAACAGTGGAATATTTACTGTTTTTTAGAGTTACACTTCAAATAAGGGACACAGATTTGATTCTCTTTTCCTAAACATCTAAGTAAATCTGAAAAGACTGATCTGATTTGGTATCAATTTGGTATTTGCCATGCTGAAAAATAACACTGTGGCAATAGATACAGTGGTTCTTGTTATCTCTGTATAGACGTGAGGAGGCCAGAAGGATTTCAGTTGCACTTCATTAAACACCAAAATTAAAGTTTTCCTTATCTTAGGCAGCACTACGAATAGCTCTTTATATGGCAGGAAAGTTGATGAGGCTTTCTACAGGTAGCTGATAGCAGCCTCATAATTACAGGCCCTTGTTGTTATGGGGGATTTCAACTACCCTGATATTTGCTGGAAGACCTACTCAGCCAGCCATCCACAGTCCAGGAGGTTCCTGTAGTGCACTGGTGACAACTCCTGATGCAAGTGGTGGATGGACCACTAGGAGAGGAGCACTGCTGGATCATCTTCTCACTAGCAAGTAAGGTCTGGCTGAAGCAATGAAGGTTGAAGGTAGCCTTGGTTGCAGTGACCACAAGATGGTGGAGTTCAGGATCTTATGTAGCAAGAACAGAATGCCTACCAGAATCACAACTCTGGACTTCAGTAGGTCCAACTTCAGCCTTTTCAAGCAATTGCTAGGGGAAATCCCATGGGACAGGGTACTGGCAGGTAAAGGGCCCCAAGATAGTTGGTTAACAGTCAAAGACTACTTCTTTCAAGCTCAAGATCAGAGCATCTGTAAAGGCAGGAAGTCAAGAAGGGGAGCCAGAAGACCTACGTGGTTAAACAGGGAGCTGCTGGGCAAACTGAAGAGGAAGAGGTAAGTCTACAGGTCATGGAAAGAGGGGATGGCCGCTTGGAATGATTATAAGACTCTAGTCAGAGGACACAACCAGACACACAACTAGGTAAGCCAAGTCCTCCTTGGAATTAAACCTTGCAAGAAGAAAGGGCTTTTTCAAATACATTGTAGGTAAAATTAGAAGTAATGCAGGCCCCTTGTTGAATGAGGTGGGTGGATCAGAAGGAGGGTGGTTAGTAGATGGAGAGAGGTTCTCCTCTCCCTCTACTCTGCTCTGATGAGACCACATCTGGAATTCTCTGTCTAGTTCTGAGCCACTCAGTTCCAGAAAGACACAGAACTGCTTGAGAGAGTCCATTGCTGAGACACAAAGATGATTAAGGGAGTGAGGCTGAGGGAGCTGGGTCTCTTGAGCTTGGAAGGAAGAAGACTGAGGGGTGACCTCATTAATGTTTACAAATGTATGAAGGGTGGGTATCAGGAGGATGGAGCCAGGCTCTGCTCAGTGGCATCCAATGATAAGACAGGGGCAAAAGTTGTAAGCTGAAACACAGGAAGTTCCACATCAATATGAGAAAGAACTTCTTCATGGTGAGGGTGATGGAGCACTGGAAGTGGCTGCCCAGGGGCGTTGAGGAGTCTGCTTCTCTGGAGATGTTTTAAACCTGCCTGGTCATGATTCTGTGCAGCTTGGTCTAGGTGATCCTGCTGTGGCAGGGGGATTGGACTAGATGATCTTTCGAGATCCCTTCCAATCCCTAATATTCTGTGACTCTGTGAATACATAAAACTTGTAAGATAAAAACAGATTCTCCACTGAGTGAGGAAGGCCACTGTATCACTACTAAACAGCATATACTGATGGTCAACAAGATAATACCAAACATAGCTGAGAAGCAGGCAACATCAACAGGAAATAAAGCCTCTACAGTCAACGAACACACCCATCAATCATACCTCCACAGTCTTTCAGTAACAGCCATCCTGACTACCCATAATAGAACCTGGAACTGGTCTCTATGTTAGTTTTCCTACTGCCTCCTATAGTGGAAGATGGCACTGAATATAGGAGAAGTTCGTAAACTTGTGCAGCAATTTGTAAATACTTTTCCTCTGTGACACTTTACTGATTGCTTATCCATTCAGTTACAATGCAAGCAATTACAAAACCCATTGCACTGACAGTGACTTAGTGTTCTTGAAAATGTGACATTTCAAAACCACTTCTTGTTTTCTTACCCATGGATTGGCTTCACTTGCTCACTGCACATCAGTAACTTGTGTAGCAAACAAATAAGTTACTCCAGAAGACTAAATACATCATTGGAATCTTTTTGTCTGAATGTTTTCTCACAACATGATACTTTCTCTGACAATCTCTAATCCTCCTCAGAGTAAAGACCACTCACTTTTCAATGCTGATGCACCAAATTCACAGCACTGATCAAATTCATTGTTGTCATCCACATGGTGAAAAAAAACTATTAAGGTAACCACAAACTTAGGATTTCCAGACTTTACAGAATTTTAAAGAATTATTAGCTTTCCACTTGCAAAACAACTTCCGAAGAGCCACTGAAAATATTATCATCATGTTCCTTGCATCAACTCCCTTGCAGATAAAGGCTCCCAGATGTTAACAAAGTTTTTGACTCATCCTACATCCTCTTTTGCCAGAAGTATCATCCCCTGTGCACAAAAGCTGGAAAAAACTGCAAAGCAACAAATTATGACTAATGTCCAATACTTTGTTCATTGCACATTGGAGAGAAACCTAGGGAACCTAGGAAATGCAGTGCATTTTTAAATCCATAGCAAAACGATCTTCAAGACTCCAGTAACTTTAACTGTACTACATTGTACAAACTTAGACACAACATTGGAGGCTTTTTACTGGAGAAGTCTTTGGAAAGACAGGTTTTAATGAACACATACATGCTACATGTGGATTATGAGATGTTGCATCTTAGTAATCACTAACAAGTTTCTAACTAATCACTAACAAGTTGCTAACAAGTTTCTACAGGAAGAAGCTGAAAAGGAAGAAAAGAATCAGAACATCCGTAGTGCATTCATATTGATGTTTGTCTGTAGGAAATGCTAAGAATCTGGTGATGGTAGAACCCGAGGAACAGGTGATGTGGTCTCAAGTGACATGGAAAAGGCTGAGGTTCTCAATTTCTTTACCTCAGTCTTCACTGCAAAGGCCTCCAGCCACACTCCTGGAGTCATGGAAAATAACAGCAGGGACTGCAAGGAAGAACTGCCCATCATAAATGAAGATCAGGTTCGTGATCACCTGAAGAACCTGGAAAGTGTTCAAGTCCATGGGATCCAACGGGATACACCCACGGGTACTGAGAGAACTGGCAGATGAGGTTGCTAAATCCCTCTCTATTCTATTCCAAAAGTTCCAAAAGACTGGAAAAGGGGAAACATAATTCCTATTTTCAAAAAGGGTAGAGGTCTGTGCCCGCGAAGATCATGGAGCAGATCCTCCTGGAGGCACTGCTGAGACAGAAGAATAGTGAAGAGGTGATTGGGTACAATCAGCATGGCTTCACCAAGGGCAAATCCTGCCTGACAAAACTGGGGGCCTTCTATGAACAGGTCACAACATTAATGGATGAGTGGAAGACAACTGATGTCATTTACCTGGACCTGAGCAAAGCCTTTGACACTATCCCACACCACATTCTGGTCTCCAAGCTGGTGGAACATGGCTTTGATGGGAGGACCACTAGATGAGTAAAGAACTGGCTTGATGGCCACACCCAGAGAGCGGCTATCAATGGGTCCATGTCCAAGTGGAGGCCGGTGACAAGCAGAGTCCCTCAGAGATCAGTCCTGTTCAACATCTTTGTCGGTTACATGGACAGAGGCATTGAGTGCACCCTCAGCAAGTTTGCTGCCGACACCAAGCTGCAGCAGACAGCTGGAGGGAAGGGATGCCATCCAGAGGGACCTGGACAGGCTGGAGAGGTGGACACAAGCCAACCTGATGGTGTTCAACAAGACCAAGTGTAAGGTCCTGCATCTGGGTCGAGGCAATCCTAAGCACAAAAACAGGCTGGGCAGTGACTGAGGAGAGGGACTTGGGGGTGCTTGTGGACAAAAAGCTCAACATGAGCCAGCAGTGTGCACTTGCAGCCCAGAAGGCAAACCTGATCCTGGGCTGCATCGGGAGAAGTGTGGCCAGCAAGTCAAGGGAGGTGATTCTCCTCCTTTGCTCTGGTGAGACCCCAGCTGGAGTACTGCATCCAGTTCTGGAGCCCTTGTTAAAAGAAGGATGTGGACGTGCTGGAGCAAGTGCAGAGGAGAGCCATGAGGATGATCAGAGGGCTGGAGCACCTCTCCTATGAGGCCAGACTGAGAGAGTTGGAGCTGTTGAGTCTGGAGAAGAGGAGGCTCCCAGGTGACCTTCTTGTGGCCTTCCAGTATCTGAAGGGGGCCTACAAAAAGGCTGGGGAGGGGCTTTTTAGATGTCAGGTAGTGACAGGACTAGGGGGAATGGAGCAAAGCTGGAGATGGGTAGATTTAGAGTGGATGTGAGAAGGAAGTTCTTCACCGTTAGAGTGTGAGAGCCTGGAACGGGTTGCCCAGGAAGGTGGTGGAAGCCTCATCCTTGGTGGTGTATAAGGCCAGGCTGGATGAGACTCTGTCCAGCCTGATCTAGGGTGGGGTGTCCCTGCCCATGGCAGGGGAGTTGGAACTGGATGATCCTGTGGTCCCTTCTAACCCAGATTTGGGTATGACTTGGTCTTCATGATGCTGCTGTGGCAGGGGGATTGGACTAGATGATCTTTCGAGGTGCCTTCCAAACCCTAATGATTCTATGATTCTATGTAAATGCAAGTGTCTTCCTTTTTATAGTTTAATATGATCTTATTTATTACTTTCACATAAACAAAATATTTTCATGAAAATGGGACCCTGGAACTCTGGATAAAGCAATTTTAAAATTGCTAATAATGACGTTGACAATTTGTGCCTCTGTAAGACCCAAAAGGGGAAAACAGTCCCTTCAAAAGGATAGAAGATTGCTCGGGATATTATACATTCTATGATTTAAGTATACAGTAGAACAATCTGTAAGGATTTACATAACAATAAGGAGGCAGCATTTGTTAAGTGTATTGTTATAATAAAGTATCACCAAATCAAAAGAACTTTACTCTGTAAAGCAGTAAGTCTTGTGGATTAAAGAGAACTATATGTCGTATCTGGATTGTAACACTGCTTTCTACACAGCTTCTTATAACACTTTCTCTAACAAGCTGAAGAAACAAACACTATGACCAGCCTTCAGAGGTGGACCATACTGGCAACAAATTGGCTGATCCAGGTAAAAAACTTCACGAGAGGGGCTTTTACTCGATGCAGCCAGCTCCACATTGACAGCGAAGACATCCCCCTGCACCTCACTGAGCCAGCTGATCACCAGAGAGAGATGTGGGCCAGGCGTGGGCAGAGCTGCAGCCACCGAGGTGCTTTTAAAGCCTGTGCAGCTTTTGCTGGGTGTGGCTGGTTGTTGGGGGGTGGTGGGGTGGGTTTTTTTTTTTACTAGCAGTGGTTGGAACTAGGGCATAAATCACCACTAGAATAAGTGTGGGAACACAGCACACCCCCCACACCATCCAACCATGCAGCATTGCAGACATCCAGCTGTAGGGAGAAAACCTCAGCCTATCACTCTTCCTGGAAGATCACAGAGACAGCACCTGTGTAAGATGTTACCAGGTGAATTTTCTGCTCAGGATAGTGGTTGAGCTAAAAGACAAAGTCTAAAGGTTGAGGAACATCAGGTAGAGTAAGATCAACAGGTGGAGCTCCACTCCTGTCACCAAGAAATAGGAGGGGACCTCAGAGAAGGTAGGGAATGGAAACAGGTCCCTGCTCAGAGAAGCAGGCATAACCCTGCCCAGCCTCCCTCACATCCCAACTGATCTTGCAGAACATGTGTAAGGTTTCAAGGTCCCTTCCAATCCCTAATGATTCCACGATTCTTCAGAAAGAACTGGCTGATGGTGAGGAGAATGCCTTGCCCAGGCCTGAAGTGACAGAAAGACCGAGTTGCCACAGACCCACCACCACAACTGGCTCTAAAAAGAAAAGCAGACAGGTCATTATGGTGAGTGACTCTTCCCTGAAAGGTGTAGAGGACCCAATATGCTGTCTTCACCCACTTTATATGGAGGTTTGCTGCCTCCCTGGGGCATGGGTTAGGGATGTGATGGACAATCTACCCACCCTAGTAAACCCCTCTGATTATTACCCCATTCATTTTTCAAGTGGATAGTGATTAGGTCACTGGGAGAAGCCCAAAATCAATTAAAAGACATTTTAGAGCCCTATGACAGCTGCTTAAGGGATCAGGAGCACAAGTTATTTTCTCCTCTATCCCTGAACACAAAGAGCCATCAGATGAGCTCCTCTCTTCGAGACTGGTGTTATAGGCAGGGCAGTAAGTGGGATGCACCTGCCCCAAAGAGGGAAAATGATTTTGGAGCAGGTGTTAGCACAACTCACTGACAGAGCTTTAAACTACATATGAAGGGGGAAGGGGAGAGAACTGGCCTTGCTAGTGAGAACCCTGGGTGTAATGGCTCGGAACTTACGGGGCAGTGTAGCATCACAGATAAGGAGTGGTAGACCTGGTTAATGCTGAAAACTATGTACCCGGCCCCCTCCCTGAAATGTCTGTACACCAATGCATGCAGCATGGGCAATAATCAGGAGGAGCTGGACACTGTTGTGCAACAGGGGAACTATGATATGGCAGCCATTACAGAAACCTGGTGGAACGACTTCCGCAACTGGAGTGCTGCAATTGATGGGTATCAACTTTTCAGAAGGGATAGGTAAGGAAGAAGAGATCATGGAGTGGCCCTCTATGTTAGGGAGACATAGGAAAACATAGAAATTAATGAGGGCTAGGACAAGGTTGAGGCCTTATGGGTAAGAATCAGATGTAAGAGGGATTTTGTGGTAAGAATCTGTTATAGATGCCACAACCAGAATAATGAAGCAAATGGAATTTTTTATAAGCAGTTGAAAGAGGTTTCAAAATTGCTGTCCCTTGTGCTTATAGGGGACTTCATTTTCCTAGTGTCTGCTGGAAATACAGTACAGCAGAGAGAGAACAGTCGCAGAGGTTCCTGGAGTGTGTTGAAGAGAACTACCTGACATGACTGGTAAGGTAGCCAACCAGGAAAGGTGCACTCTTGGACCTGATTCTTGTGAGAAGATTTTGTGTGGAAAATAAAGGTTGGAGATCATCTAGGGCACAGTAACCACGATGTGATTTGAGTTTTCAATCCCTGGAGAAACAAGGAGAGGGGTCAGTAAAACTGTGACATTAGAATTCTGGAGCGTAAACTTTGGTCTGTTCAGGAGACTGACTGACAAAATCTGTTGGCAGGCTCCCCTGAAAGCTAGAGGGAGTTCAGGAAGGCTGGACACACTTAAAGAGAAGCCTTGAAGGCACAGGAGCAGACCGTGTACCAGCCCCCAAAACAGGTCTGGGAAAAAAGAGAAGCCTTGTTGAGCAGCAAGCTTTTAAAAAAATTCAGGTAGGTGAATCAGGAAGCATTTCAGGATAGTGTAAGGTCATGTGGGAGATGCAAAAGCTCCTTAGAACTGAATTGGGTCAAATCTGGTAAAGATACTAAAAAGTGCTGTTATAAAAATATTAATAACAAAAGGAGGACCAGGGAAAATCTCCACTCCTTACCACATGGAGGGGGAACAAAATAAGGGAAGACAGTGAAATGGATGAGGTACTTAGCACCTTCTTTGCCTCAGTCTTTAGCAGAAAGCTTGGCTATCCTCAGGGTAACTGGGCTCCTGAGTTGGTAGACAGGGATGAGGAGCAGCATATTCCTCCTGTAATCCAGGAGGAAGTATCACAGTACCACAGTAACTATAAGGTTGGAAAACACCTTAAAGATCATCCAGTCCAACCTAAATCCAAATAAACCCAGTAATTCTAGCATCTAACATCTAGATCGTGCCACTCAGCACCTCATCCAGCCTAACCTTGAACATCTCCAGGGACGGTGACTCAACCACCTCTGTGGGCAGCCCACTCCAAAACCGGATCACTCTTTCAGTGAAAAATCTTTTCCTAATGTCAAGTCTAAACCTCCCCTGATGGAGCTTAAGACTATGACCCTTGTCTTGTCTCCAGTGGCCAGGGAGAAAAGACCAACCCCTGTCTGACTACAACTACCTTTCAGATAGTTACAGAGAGCGATAAGGTCACCCATGAGCCTCCTCTTTTCCAGGCTAAACAAACCCAGCTCCCTCAGCCTCTCCTCAAAGGGCTTCTCTTCCAGCCCCTTAACCATTCGAGTTGCCCTTCTTTGGACTCGTTTCAGCACCTCCACACCCCTCTTAAACTGAGGGGCCCAGAATTGAACACAATATTCCAGGTGTGGTCTAACCAGTGCCGAATACAGGGGAAGGATAACCTCCCAAGTAGTCAGTGACCTGCTGTGCCACTCAGATCCTAACAAGTCTATGGCTCCAGACGGGATTCATCCCAGGGTGCTTAAGGAGTTGGTGCGAGAGCTGGCTAAGCTGCTCTTCACCATTTATCACCAGTCCTGGAAAACCGGGGAAGTCCCAGATGACTGGAGGTTGGCCAGTGTGGCGGTCATCCACAAAAAGGGCTGGAAGGAGGATCCAGGGAACTACAGGCCTGTCAGCCTGACTTCAGTGCCTAGAAAGGTTATAGAGCACATCATCCTGAGAAGTGCCATTGTTTAGCCTGGAGGAGACTCCCGGGGAGATCTTCTCCTTCTCTGTAACTACCTGAAGGAAGTTGTAGACAGGTGGGGGTTGGCTCTTCTCCCAGGCAAGTGATAGCAAAAGAGGGCAAGACCTGAAGCTGTGCCAGGGGAGGTTTAGGTTGGATGTTAGGAGGCACTTCCTCATGGAAACAGTGATCTGACACTGGAACAAAGTGTCCAGGGATGTGGTGGAATCACCATCCCTGAAGGTGTTTAAGAAAAGACTGGATGTGGCAGTTAGTGTCATGATCAGGGTCATGTGGTGATTTTAGGTAATAGGCTGGACCTGATGATCTTAGAGGCCTTTTAGAGCCTCAGTAACTCAGTGATTCTCTGAAATACAATCCAGACAAAAGTACTGTAAGATGGTAGTGCACTCTAATGCAGAACCATGTTCACTGACAATCAGTTGTTCTTGGTAAACCTGGGTGAAGGGAGTATTGGTGAACAAGTGCAGCTTTCCAGAGCACTGTCTTAATAGTTCAAAATATTTGTCATTAGCAAGTTTTAATGGAACTGAATCAGACAATATTTTGGCAATCGAAAACTCATGATAGCTTTGGATATTGAGTCTTTGACAGAAATCCACAACTGCTTTCAGTAACAGAATTAGAAATCACTTCACTTTTTTGAATAATCTTCTGAAACAAAAGAAGCTCTAAAGTTAGGAAGCTCTAAAGAAAGCAAGCTTTATGTTTAAAATGACTTGCATATTAATAGAAAGTTAAATCTGAGTTATCAACAGAGAGCACCTATACTCTCATATACAATAATATATAAAAGTTGTCTACGTTACTTTTCTGACTATTCATTCTTTTAAGTTGTGAAATACAGTGGCATCTACAATCCAGAATAGCACATAATCAAAACAAATGCAGAGAACTAAAATTCAGATAAAAACATTAAGGACACTTAGAAGCTCAGAAATTAGGACTTATAAGGACAGTAGAAAGAAACTATGCTATTCAGGTTGCAAATCAGAATAGTGCAAGACACAGCAACATTTTTGGATATGAAAATGACTTATAGAACAGTGAATTGTTTTTCACTGACCATCTGAAAAACATAGTGTCATGCCTAACTGCAGCAAGATTTATTTCAGCTAAGCATTAAGATAAAATGCTTAGCACTCAGAAACAAGAATAATTTTATACTGGTCTTGACAGAAAAAATACTTGAATAAATTTATCCCACCTCTAACTTCAAGGAGAGAGGGTGAGATGGTAATTTTTGTAACAAATATCTTGAGAGCACTGAAGTATGTACTACAGACTTAGGAAAGTTCCTATCTCTTCTTGTCACCCAGTATACATTCAGAGATTTATGTGTAGATGAATCTCACTGGAGAAATGCTACAAATCCTCAAGAAAAGAAGAGTAATTTTTCCATTATTCAGAAAACAATTTTCTTGAGGGAATAAAGTTTATTTTTTGAAAATAGTATAAAATTCTACAGTTTCATACAGGTTGTTGCTAGTCCTTACAGATATTTTCACTGAACTTTGGGAAACAAGGCTGTAAATTATATGAACTTCTAAGAATATCAGTAACAGGAAAAGAGTACATGTTAATTTTTCATATATTAATTAATAGAAATTTTTTTTAAGAAAGAAGGTGTGGTAACAGATGACAGGAGATCCATTACTTAATTTGCATTGCTAACAATACAAAATTTAAATAAGTAAGAGAGGATAAACATGAGCTTAGAACTTCTAGATAAAACTTCAGCTGTTCTGGTACCTGTATTGGAGCAGAAGCAAGGATTTCTGTAATAAATTCTGCTCAACTGAGGAAAAGAGTAACCAACCAAAATTGCAGAATCATAAAATAATAGTGGTTGGAAGGGACCTCTGGAGATCATATCTCCAACCCTCCTGCTAGAGCATTTTCTCCTAGAGCTGGTCACACTTGAACATGTCCCAGCAGGTCTTCAATGTCACCAAAGTCTCAGATTTCACAACAATTCTGGGCAGCCTGTTTTTGTGCTCTGTTACTCTCCCCATAAAAAAGTTTCTCTCTTTATGTTCAGACTGAATCGCCTACATTTCTATTTTTGCCAACTGCCCCTCTGTCATTTCTCAGCCTGAGCTGTAAACAAAACAACCTCATTCAGATTGTCAATCAGATAACTATATTCAGTCTGAAAGTAACTTCAGACTGCAGAACCACATTCTCTAGATACTCAGAAGTCCTTGTTACATCCATGTCCAAAGTACAGAAATGCAGTCTGTAATGTGCCTTTGGAAACTGTATGTTACATAAGCTTAAATATCATCACATCTTTTCTGAGATATCTCTCCGGACCGATGAAATCTAGCGACATTTTGTCGTTCCAAACAAATTGTTAAGAATTTTGCTATTTATCTATATCAAGGTTTGCAACTGACAACGAAACTTTTAAGGGCTAATGAAAGCAGCAACAAAAAGCTCATAGATACTTGCTTTTTGTTCATTACTGGAAAATGTATCAGCACAACTTCCATTCCAAATCACAGGCAAAAACCTTACTGTCAGGGTTCCCATGTTCTAAATAACACTGTAATTATACACAGCTCTTCCATACTTTTCTAAAATATTAGATTAGATTACTAAGTGTCTGGCGAGATTCTTGCAACATCACAAACTGGTTCCCTCAATTGAGGTTAAATAATCTCTTCAGGAAGGCAAATCGTAGCATCATGAGTAACAGTATTTCAGATGTGTACTTTATTGACAGGAAAAGTAAAGCTAACGTACGGGTAAATAAACCAAAAAGCTCTTTTTGCACTTTTACAGACCTCTAATGCTGAAATATTACAATCTGACCTGCATGGTTAGATTGTTTTCAGAAATAATCTGAAAAAGGTTCTCAGTTAACTGAAACACCAGCAACTTTAACAAAAAAAAAAAAAAAAAGAATTCAAACAGTATTCTAGCTTAGTGGTAATAATGTACTTGAATGAAAGACAGATGTGCCATTTTTTCAAACTAATAGCTCTCAACAAAGAGAGAAAAACAACCATATTTTTACAAAAGTCTTTTAATAAGTCTACAGCACAAGGCCTCCTGAAATACTGATGCTGTTGGCATGCTACACATGACAGACAATTTCTATTACTGTTCAGAACAGTATACAGCTACAGAAGATAAACCACAATGATCATTTAGCAGACATGGAATTATAGGAAAATTTGGTTAGGATGGGATCTCAGGAGGTCTTTAGTCCATCTTCTAGTACAAAACAGAGCAAGCAAAGACATATTATGTAAGAGCTCTACTCAGCCTTATCTTGAGAACTTCCATGGACAGACAATGAAGAGATTCTGAGTAACCTTTTTCACTATCAGAACTGTTTGAACTTTGAAAAGTCTTAGAACTTGCCTTTTCCATTTAAATCCACTGTGTCACATCCTTCCTCTGTGGCACCAAAGAGACTGACTCCTGCCAATCTGCTCATTAGTATGGGAAACCTGCTCTAAACGCCATCCATGCAAAAGATCCAGGCTGCACAATACCAGCATATCCCCTCTCCACCTAACATGACCATCCAGAAAGACTTAATTTTGTATCAGGGCTGAAGAAAAGAAAGTAGTGTTGCATCTTTCTACTACTGCCATGTAAATTAGCAAAAATATGCCCGAAACCCTACCTTATCAAATTTCATTTATCTCAGTCATTGCTTCTTAGGGATAATATTTAAAACAGCAGTATGCATTCTCAATTTTACCATAAATAGGAGTTTGAGATTTTTTCCTGTTCCCTCTCAACTGACTAACAGCTCACCCTATTCCTTCTCCACAGCTAATGTTTTTTGTTTCATTTATGCTACATGTATTGAGTTTTTTCATTTAATGTTCTTAGTATTTTATAATTGCAATTATGGCATGTGTTACATGTTAAAACACTTTTAAGCTGATTAAAAAGTCAATACTCGTAATGCTGCCTTTAATTCATTTCCTATGAAGAGTGACTGAAACCATTCTTATGAGAAATTTAATCCGCATGTTGGAAAGGATTTTAAATCCTTCTGTCCTCCATGAATTTGAGACTTGTTTTGAAAAATTATTAGTCAGTTTTCAGATCTTCAGAAATTTCTTACGGATCAGGGCTCAAAATAATTTTGATTTCAAAACATGATGACATACTTTTTACTACCATTTGAATACAGAAGTCAGGAAGGATAACTAAATACCCCTTTAAACTCTGTTATTTGAAACTAGGAAATTATATATATACACATATATATACACACATGTGTGTGTATATATCTATATATATCTATGACTGCTAGGCTACCTTTAAGGGTTCCATCACTTCCAGCTGGAGAGCAGACTGACTGTGGTGACCTCAAGGAGAAAGATGCTGCAGTTCTTATTGAAGGATCGCCATCCTAAAGTGACAATGATTAAAAAATTAACATTCTGGACAGGTACACTTGATAAAGACCTAAATTAGCACATATGTTAATAAAATGGATTGGATCAAAGCACACAATCAATACCAGAATATTTATTTACATAAAAATCTTTGTAACTACCAAGACACTACAATATGGACAACACTGAATGATCAGCCCTAAGAATACTCTATAACCACACCATGCACACACATAAAAAAATCTATATGTGTCTTCTAGCTGAATAGGCACTTGGTTTACACCAAGATTCCATTTAGAACGCTTTTGGTAACAACACTCATAATGAACAGCTAAAAGGCAGTTACATGGACCTGTATACAATACCAAATGAAACAAAGTTGACCATAAAATGCAAATATTTTTTTTTAAGTATCACTTTTCACTTAACCCACCCTAAAGGCTTAACAAGAATGTCCTCTTACTTCTACAATTAAACAAATAACATTTTGTATTCATATCCTCTAGCACACACACACACATCAGGACTGAATAAAATTTTCAGCATTTTCAATGCAGCAGAGATGGTCTCATACAGATCACAACTGGAGTGACTCTAGCTTTTTATTTGCTGATCTTGACAATTAGATAGAGAACTCAATAGCAATATGAAACACTTCTCTAACATTGCAAGCAAGGTCTACTGCACCCATAGATTTTCACAGAATAACCCACTCCAATAGAATTCAGAACTTCTGAAAAACTTCATAATATAATACCAATTGCATGTAATTATATTCACTCTCTGTCCTTCGGAACGTAAATGTGTTTAGTTTACCTCAACAGTACCTTAACATTAAATGTCAAACTTACTTTTTAAGGTTCAATTTCATGCTCTACGCGGGTGCCCTCTGCTGGTCACAAGGACACTCATTCACTCTCTGACCCAGCAAGACTTAAACATCAATAGAAGATTTATTTCCCACTTTTAGTACGTTTTTCAATACAACAGTTACGGAAATATTCTGGGAAAGAATATCTATGAAGTGAGAATTTCTATAACTATAAAAAGTGTTTAAGAAGTCTTTTCAGGTCATAAATAGTAAGTCTAAAAGATTGTATGCTTATCTATTTCCTAATTAAATTGGTTATTTCAGTAGCTAATCTTCTAATGTAGCTAGTATCTAATCCCTTCTGAGGTATACACATATATGTATATGTACAGAGTTCTTTCAAATAACTTTTTTCTAATCAAATGCCTTTTAAGCTTTTGACCAATTTCAACGTATTTAATAGAAGGTTACAAGGCCCACTGTAATTACAGTTTTACATATCACATGAGAAAAGTCAGCAGCCAGCAGTAAAGCAAAAAAATAAATCATGCAGCCTAGCAGCGATGTGTTTATGGTTGTGTCTGATGATCTTAAAGGATTCTTCCAACCAAAATGATAGTGTGATACTGTGATTCTGTAAAACAACACTTCAAGGAGATAGAATCTTACATATATGCACAAGTATACACTCTGACAACGGCCAAAGAACCAATCCCACAAGCACAGCCATAGACTAGACAGTGTATATGTACACGTTATGCGCTGTAATGCAATAGATGACATTGCTTAGGGAAGAGTTTGAAATATATTGACTGAAGGTACCTGTTAGATTTGGTTCTTCCTCTTACAAAGCACAATGAATATAAAACTCATGTTGTGCTATTAATTACACTTATTTTTGCAAAAATGTTTGCCAAAAGAGGTTTAGCTTCATGTAAGGAAAGTCTCATGTACAAAGAACTCTTATACTGAGATTAAACATTATAAAAAGAACTGTCCCTTAAACATAACATGGTATTGTAATTTCCTAATGAGCTACTAATCTACTACCTAAAAAGTCTGAGGCTAATTTTTTCCAAACCTGTCTTATCCTGGACTCCTAAGAAATCTCAAAAAAAAAAATTAAATCTCCAAAATACTGAAAAAACCTTAGTGATTTTTTTTAGTTTATATGTTTTATTAATATCGAAGAGGCAAAGGCAACTTCCATTAATGATCCAGACTAACTAATTAGATTGCCTCTTGAATACACATTTCATTCCTACCACAGCTGACAAATTTTCAGAAGTGCTCTTTCCTAGTTCAGAGCTTCATCAAATCATAGCATCATCAAAGTTGGATCATGTCAGCAACACAGAGAGTGGCATTAAGTGCATCCTCAGCAAGTTTGCCGATTACACCAAGCTGTGCGGTATGGTCAACACAGTGGAGGGAAGGGAAGCTGTCTAGAGGAATCTGGACAGGCTTGAGAGCTGGGCAAGTGCATGGTCCTATATCTGAGTTGGGGCAATACCAAGAACAAATACAGGCTTCGTGGTGAATAGATTGAGTGCAGTCCCGAGGAGCAGGACTTAAAGAGTGTTGGTAGGCAAGAAGCTCAACATGAGCTCACAATGCCTAAATGCAGCCCACAAGACCAACTGTATCCTGGGCTGTGTTTATGGAGATGTTAGATCATAGGCTGGACTTGATGATCTTAGATGTCTTCTCCAGCCTCAACAATTGTGTGATTCTGTGAAAAGGATCATCACCAGCAGGTCAAGGGAGGTGATCTTCCCCTTTACTCTGCTCTTGTGAGACCTCATCTGGACTGGAGTACTGTGTCCAGTTCTGGAGCCCTCAATATGAGAGGGACATGGAACTGTTGGAGTGAGTCCAGAGGAGGGCCACAAGGATGATCAGAGTGCTGGTGCACTCCTCCTGTGAAGACAGGCTGAAGAAATCAGGGCTGTTCAGCCTGGAGATGAGAAGGCTCCATGGGGATCTTATAGCAGCCTTCCAGTACATGAAGAAGGGGGAAAACAGGAAACAACAGGAAAACTGGAGAGGGACTTTTAATGAGGGATGCTAGTGAAAGGACAAGCATGTTTTCGAGCTAAAACTGAGCAGACTTAGATCTTATGTAGAAATTCCTCACTACAAGTGTGGTGGGGCACTGGAACAGATTGCCCAGACAAGTAGTCGTGGCCCTGTCCCTGGAAATGTTCGAAGTTAGATGGCATCCTGGGCAAACTGATATAGTTAGAGATGCCCCTTCCCATGGCAGGGGTGTTTGACCTAGATCATCTCTGAGGCCCCTACCAACCTAAATACAACTTAAAGCACAAAACTGTATTCTAGCAATGCTCTCAAGTTTACAAAAAATTTAATCCTTAAATTGAGCGTATGTGTAGTGAGACCTCAAGGATGTACCTACTGATTTTGTACAATCATACACTACAGCATCTACACATACTTTAGAATCAAATACACAGTAACCTGTAACTAGTCACAGTATCACAGAATTACTCTGGTTGGAAAAGACCCCTGCAATCATCAAGACCAACCATCTACCCTACCTTACAAGTTCCCCCCTAAACCATATTCCTCAACACCTCATCCAAACGATCTTTAAACACATCCAGGGATGGCGACTCTACCACCTCTCTGGGAAACCCATTCCAGTGCCTGAGCATCCTGTGAAAAAAATTTTCCTAATACCCAGTCTAAACCTACTCTGTTGTAGCTTGAACCCATTCACTCTTGTTCTATCACTAATCACTTGTGAGAAGAGACCAGCATCAACCTCTTCACAACGTCCTTTCCAAGCAGCTGTAGAGAGTGATGAGGTCTCCTCTCAGCCTCCTCTTCTTCAGCCCCAACTCTTTCAGTCTTTCCTCTTAAGATTTGTTTTCCAGTCCCTTCACCAGCTTAGTTGCTCTCCTCTGCACCTGCTCCAGCACCTCCACACCTCTCTTCTACTGAAGTGCCCAAAACTTGACACAGGACTCAAGATATGGCCTCACCAGTGCCAAATACAGGGGGATAATAACCTCCCTACTCCTGCTGCCCACACTACTGGAACTTGAAGGCTAGTAATAACAAAACAAGTTCCTAGGTTCCTTTTTTGTAACTATCTTTGCCACATGTCACACTGCTTCTGAAAAGGCCGTAATACTATGAATAAGCATATTATTAATACATAAATGTGAAACTTTAATTAATCCAAATTCTTCAATCTTTTTTATGCATCGCAACTACTAAAATCAGCTTTTAAAGGTATAATTATAAATACCACATATGCTGTGTTTAAAAGATGCAAGAGGCATAAGAGAGCATGTTTCCTTTTCAAAAGCAGGTATTTTTTACATTTCATATTTCTCCAATTAAACCAACCAATGTAGGTATGCTTTATGTTTTCACATAAGCTTTATGTTTCAGAATATGTCTATTCTGAGAGGTTCATTTCTAAGTTTTCATTAACTATGATGCGTTTGCATTAGGGGTCAAATATGTTTTAATACTTTCCTTTTAAAAATATTGAAGAAATTACATTAATACTGAAGTTTTCCAAAAGCCTTGTTGCAACTAAACCAAGATTCTCTTCACAGTGTACCTTTAATATAGCTGGGGCATGTGTGTAAATTTATTATGTAAATTTACTGAGAACAACTTCCTATTTTGAAGAATCCTGACAGCTGAAGCAGACACCAAGGATAAACATCTGGTGATTGTGCATTATAATAGACTCCTTGTTTAATATACTGGTTCTTAGCTAAGTTTTTATTCAGCATAATTCCCGCATTTAAAACCAAAACTAATAAAGCTAGTAACTCTAAAGGAGCATTATTACAACATCTAGTTTATCAAAGATGGCTAGAGATTTAGGAAGCCTGCTGTCAGCAGTATATGTGTTGAATACAACGTTATTTAGCTTCCTCAAGCTAGTTTAGGAAGACATGAGTTGTCCACAGTTTTTTAAGCTAAGTAAAACACAAACCAACAAAAAAGATCCATTTGCCACAAGGTTTCAATGAAAAAACAAAATTGTGCTCTCTCTTCCCTTAAGAAGTGTTATGAGTCTGTGTGCCCAATTCCTAAAGCAGAATTCCAACAAGCTTCATCCACAGAACAAGACGTTCATTAAGAAAATGAATCTCTTTTTAAAAAAATGTGGGACAAACTTGAGATGTCTGCCTTTAAATTCACAATTTCAGAAAGCATTTCTCTCACATTAAATAAAGTCACTAAGGGAAAACTTATAAAAATAACACTCTGTAGAAGCACATTAATACATCAGTAAAAATAAAAGTTTATAGGAATTCTTGCTTTTGACAACACTATTTACCCAACACGGTTTTGACAGCACTATTTCCCCAACAGTATTTGACAACATTGTTACCCAACAGTCTATGCAAGTATGTCAAGTCTAAATCACAGTTCCAGAGGTCTTCAGACAGACAAGTTAACTCTACACCTATTTAGAATGTAATATAATTTGCATCAACACATGGCTACGCTAATTGTAAAGACATTCTATCACCTCTTTAAAATACACTCATACGTGAAACTGTGAAATTTTTTACTTTTCATAATTTCACCAGAATCAATGTTACAAACTATTCCAAAGGAAAGAAAGACATAGAAAATATTAAATCAAACTCATTTAAGTCGTATGGCTGAGGTAACACATCTAGAATTTAAATACATTTTCAGGTTTCGTATGCATCAACAACATAGTAAAAGGTATTACTTCAAAGGGAGTTAAACACTCGAGTTATAGAAAATATTTGCCTTATAATAATAAAATTATTTAGGTAACATACATCACTACTAAGCCTGTGCACCATCTGTAGGTAGTCTTCACTTGAGCCATGTCTAGAATCAGCATGGTGGTTAGCTGAATTTCCAGACAACTGAGTTGGAACTTTATTTTCATGAAGATTCCTCATCCCAGCTGTGACAATGGGACTGGATACTGAAGCTGAAATACAAAACATAGAAGTAACTATACTGAACACCTAAATTCTATGTACAGACTGACCACATTTCTCTCCAGATATATACCACTTTCAGTCAGTATTGCATTCTTACTGGCTATAAAAAACTTCACTTTCCCTCAAATAATTTGTTGTCACTGTCTTTAGTAACTTCCAAGGTATCTGTGGGGCATACAACAGTACATACAGGAAAGCTATATATATATATATATACACACACACACACACACGAACGAAACTTTAAGAACAAATTATTTATAAGAATCGAATGAGAATTCTACTACTTACAAAACAATACCTAGCTATATTAATAATGTTGATGTGGTTCAATACTGTTTTCAGAAAAGGAAGAATCAAAGAAATCAATTTATTCTGAAGGTCGTCTTTATAACCGACTGCATACCTTAAGCATAATGTTGCCAAGTTAATGTAGTCAAAACTATGTGGTTTGGTAAGGCTAAAAGAACTGGGAGCAAAATTTATGTTACCTTGGCAAAAACAAACTTTTGACTACTACAGATAAGTGATGGCCATAGCTAACCAGTAAAAGTTTTTTGTTTCCATATTTTCTATTGTCATGTATATGTAACAATGATAAAAATGTAATCAGAGGAGCAAGGTAAGACAAACATGCGTTTTACATTTTCTTTTTCCTTTCTTATTTTCTAAAATATACTGTCTATTACACTATAATATACACTGTAATACACTGTACGTAAATATATATATACACACTATAATACACCACTCTCTACATAAAGGAAAGCAAAGCTTAAGCATACTTGCCAACTTGAAGACCAGTAGTAAGCATGTGACTGCTTCCAAGAAACTAGAAAGCTGTGAAGCATGCACATCTAGTGATAGGACAAGGGGCAATGGGTGTAAGCCGGAACATAGGAGGTTCCACATCAATATGAGAAGGAACTTCTTTACAGTGAGGGTTATAGAGCACTGGAACAGGCTGCCCAGGGGTGCTGTGGAGTCTCCTTCTCTGGAGACATTTAAACCTGCCTGCATATGTTCTTGTGTGACTTGGTCTAGGTGATCCTGCTGTGGCAAGGGGATTGGACTAGAGGATCTTTCGATGTCCCTTCCAATCCCTAATGTTCTGTGATTGTGTGATGTTAGGTAGTAGAATAAAACAAATATCACTGACTTACCTTGCTGCATCTGAGGATGTGGTGTATAACTTGGAGGATGTGAGTATGGCATGTATCCTGCAGGGCTTTGAGGAGCATATGGACTAGGCACTGGACTGTTCTGCTGTGCCAAAAATCTGTTACCAGAGCTTGTCTGTGGTGGCACAAACCGGCTAAAAATAAAATAGACAAGGTAGAAAAGCAAATTTAGACAAGTTTATTATTTCTTTTGGAATATTAATACATTCAAAATTTTAGACCTTTCCAACACAATTGTGAGTCTTTCTCAAAAGTAGTACTTTAAGCTATTGGTACCATTCCGCCTTCAATTATTACATGAAGTCACACCTTGTGTAGTGCATTAGTAAAAAAAGCATTACATGCTTTCATAACCTCCAGTTCCAGGTAACAATTTTATCAAGGTAAACTTATGTAAAAAGAAACAGCTTTTAAAAAAACCAAAAACATAAAAAAGAGTAAAAGTCACAACTCAAAAAACTTTCTTCAATATCTTTTTAGATATAAAAGTTTAGAAATGTACTGGCTTTTCATTTGCCAAAGCAAATGAAACTTCAAAAGTAACTTCAATGGAAATGTGAAATAATTTTATTTTGATAATAACTGAAGATGAAATCCATTACAGCCCAGTAAAACTGGGCTGACCACCACAGGCAGAACTCCTTACTCTGGTCAGGAGTAACTCATAGCCTCAAAAGAGGCTTGGATTATAGATATATGCTACTTGCCAACACTGCAAATTTTAAATAATAATCAGAAAATTGACAAGTATTCTGCTGAAAGACTGGACAAAGTAATGCACCTATCCTGCCATCAGCCTTTTAAATATTCTGTTAAAAGCTGTACTCCACGCTTTTACAAGGCTTCTTTCCCACCCGCATGTCACATTGTCGCTGTTACATGGGCTGGAACACATTAGTCTCTACCCACTAGTCTCGCATTCAGCCACAGGTGCAAAACAAGAGTGGCAGAGGAGACTCCCTCAATCAGGAAAGGAAGTTAACCAAAATTACAGGAGGGAGAGAGTGGAGAATCATCACTAATCCTTAGAACACAAATATTAATTCAATGAAAAAAAAAAGTTTCTTTGTCACCTGAAGGAATGCACCCTGCTGTCAGACAAATGCAAAACTTGTCTTGTGACTTCAAGATCACCTTCCACTGAAGTGGATCACCTTCCACTGAACGCACTTGCAACAAGAACTGACTGTCACTGTAGGGAGAAGTTTCAGTTTGCTGCCCGCCCCTCCCATCCCATTTAAAAGAGTGAGTTACCTGGAAGGGCTATGTGAGATAGTGGTTTGTTGATAATTGGAAGATGCAGGACTACCACGCATGGAATTCTGAGAAATATTAAACTGTGACATCATCATCCCTATTAAAAAGAAGACAGCAGCATTACTTTACATGCATTTCTTTTTAAGGCAACATAGTGTCTCATTTCAGAAATTATTACATGCAGAGAGTGTAAACTTTTCAGACATTAACTTAATCTACTTATGACTGTAAGAAAGCGTGACAAGTTATAAATCCCACGTAAAATGTCTGTTTTACATGTAATAAGAAACAGTTCCCTAAACCAGTGTGAAGTCAATTATAAACAGTAGTTCCTTCCTCTACTCCCTATTTAAAACTTCCCATAATGTGCTGAAAATAAATCAATCAGAAAACACTTGCAAGAACCCAGGAAAAAAAAATCCCCAGTGTAACCACTCTGGAAAGAGGAGTAGGTGAACCAGGAAGTGTTTCAGGACATTCTAAAGTCATGCAGAAAGAGAATGAGAGATGCAAATACTCTGTTCGAACTGAACCTGGTCAAATCTGTTAAGGATAATAAAAAGGGCTGTTGTAACTACATTAGTAACAAAAGGAAGGCCAGGGAAAATCTCCACTCGTTAATGGATGGATAGGAGAAGAGCTTAAAAGAAGACAGAGAAAAGGCTGAGGTACTTAACACTTTGTTTGCAAAAGGTGTTTGTCTTTAACAAAGAGCTTGGCTATCCTCCGGACAACTGGGTTCTGAGTTGGTACATAGGGATGGAGAGCAGAATATTCCTCCTGTAATCCAGGAGGAAATAGTGACCTGCTGTGCCACTTAGATCCTAACAAGTCTGTGGATCTGTATACAGAACTCATTCCAGGGTGCTTAAGGAGCTGGTGCAAGAGCTAGCTAAACTGCTCTCCATCATTTACCACCAGTCCTGGATAACCGGGGAGGTCCCAGTTATCCAGCTAGTGTCCACTGTCTAGAGACATCCCTTAGGGATTAGTACTGGGCCCAGCTCTATTCAACATCTTCAGTGATCACCTGAGTGCGGGGAATCGAGTCTACCCTTAGTAAATTCATGGATGACACCAAGTTGTGGGTAGTGTAAATCTGCTGGAGGAAATGAAGATGCTGCAGAGATATCTGGTCAGGCTGGGTCAGTGGGCAGAAGCCAATGGGATGAAGTTTCACAAGGCCAAGTGCAGGGTTCTACACTTTGGCCACAATAACCCCCTGCAGCTCCAGACTAGGGGATGAGTGGCTGGTGAGAGGTCTGGCAGAGAGGGACCTGAGAGTACTGGTTGACAACCAGTTAAAAATGATCCAGCAGGTCCGGGGACCTTATTCTACCCTTGTACTGGGCACTGGTGAGGCCTCACCTTGAGCACTGGGGGCAGTTCTGGGCCCTTCACTTCAAGAAAGAGACTGAGGTGCAGGAGCAGGTCCAGAGGAGAGCAACGAGGCCGCTGAAGGGACTGGAAGGAAAGTCTTATGAGAGAGTCTGAGGGAGCTGGGCCTGTTTAGCCAGGAGAAAGTGAGACCTTATCACACTCTCTATAAGCACCTGAAGAGAAGCTGTAGCTAGGTGGAGATCAGACTCTTCTCCTAGACAACTACTGACAGGACAAAATGACATGGCCTGAAGATGTTGCTGAACTCTAACCGATGCTATGAATACTGATCTACTACCAAATACTTTTTTGGCTTATCTTCCAACACACATCTGCTTAAAGGTAAAGCTACAGTGTTGACATGAAAATTAGAAAAAATTATTATGAATATCGAAACTAAATTATATCTTCTTTAAAAAAAAACAAACAGATACATGAATAAGGAAATCCACTTCTCCTGTATACTAGAAGAGGTAAGACAGATGCAGCCACAAGATGGCACATAGAACTTTCTATGTCACCTGATGAAAAAGGAATAAAATAAAATTAGCATTTTGTCCTTGTACAAACATCAGGCTTGATGCCACATGTTGATGTGTCTCAGTCTGTTCAGACAACCTGGCAGCAGAAAACTATTTAAAAAAAAATCTTAGCTACAAGTTTGCAGTTTGCACATTTCACTTGGATTGCAATGTTTGCATTTGTAAACTACTCAGAATTATATAAAATAAACATTCAAGGAAGTTCTAAAGTCTGATCTCTAATGGTTCTCTGAAACCACTTTGATAGTCTTACTAAAATAACATCAACTACTCTTTAAAGTTTCATGTCAAATTACATTAATTCTGTACTAATACCTTTCTCTGAACACAGGCCAAAGCACTTGCACTAAAGTTTGAAATGCTTTTATTTCATTAAGGATTTGTTAGTTCTTGTGAAGAACAGAATTAACAAAAATTGAAGAAATTAATTAGCTACATTTTTTTTAAAATGCTTCACTGGAACAAACTACTTACAAAATTATGTCTCCCTTTTGCGCTTGCAAAAAATAACTGTACACTATGAAACTGGTGGAAAATTCCAATTCAAGTGTATGTTCTCTGTGGGACCACTCTACAAACTAGAAGGACAACTTACAGATATTTATCACTGCTTTTCACAGTTTCATTCCAGGAAATTTCTGCCTTCCTCAAGGAACATTAAGTCTTCTGTCCTTTGCAAGGTCTTTTCAAATATCGTATGGCTTTTTACTTGTGAACCCAGATGAACGGATCTAATAATTTAATGTTAGTCTTCTTCCTTTTCAAAAATCCCCTGCACGACTTATCCCCAGTGGATTTCAGCATCGTTTCTCTCAGTATCTCTACAGCACTAGCAAATTTCTGTCCTCACACATGGAAAAAGCAGACAGTCACAGACTCTTCAGAGTTGTAAGTGACCTCAAGAGATCAAGTCCAATTCCCCCATCAAAGCAGGGCTGCCTAAAGCAAGGCAGGTTTTGAATATCTCTAAACAAGGAGACTCTACCATGTCTCTGGGCAGCCTGTTCCAGGGATCTGTGACTCACTTGGTAAAGAGTGATTTATTTCTAAATGAAACTTCTTGTGTTCCAGCTTATGCCCCTTGCTCCTCGTCCTGCCACTAGAAACAATTGAAAACAGTCTGGCACCCTGCAAATATTCATAGGTGTTGATCAGGTCTCCTCTTAATTCTTCTCAACATTAAACAGTCCCAGCTATCTGAATCTTTCCTCATAAGTGAGATGCTCCAGGCCCCAAAAAAACCTCTATTGGACTCTCTCCAGTAGCTTCCCCTGTCTCTCTTGAACTGGGGAGCCCAGAAATGGACACAGTACTTCAGATGTGGCCTCATCAGAGCAGAAGAGAGGGGGACCTACTGGCCACGCACTTCTTAATGTACCTCAGAATACCACTGGCCTTCACGGCAATAAGCGTACACTGTTGGCTCACAATTAGCTTACTGTCTGCCAGAACTCCAAGATCTCTCTCTCCAAGGCTAATCTCCAACACATCTACTCCTAACCTATACTGATGCATGGGGTTGTTCCTCCCCTAAACACAAGACCCTGCACTTGCTACTGTTGAATCATCAGGTTCCTCTTTGCCCAACTCTTCAGTCTGTCCAGACTGTGCTGCCATCCAGCACAGTCCTCTGGTGTGTCAGCACTCCTCTTAGCCTTGTACCATCAGCAAACTGGTTGAGGATAAACTCTCATCCAGGTCACTGATGAATATGTGCAACAAGACTGGACCCAGTACTGACCTCTGGGGTATACTGATGGGCACAGGGCTCCAACTTGACCCTGCATCACTGATAATCACTGTTACACAAACCTGGACCCACCTTGCCATCCCCTCATCCAACATGCACTAACTATCCCACTCATTGAATAGTTTGAGATTTGAAGAACATACTTCAGTTACAAGTCTCTGGACCTATAACTAGAATTAATCTTTTCCTCAATCTCTTTCCTTCATTTTTGCTATCCATCAGTTTCATGTCATTAAAACTTCAGAGCAATTTCACTGTCAAAATAGCAAAACCTGCAGGGCATCGCAAACTGCTGAGACAGGAATGGCAGGAAGGATCTCTGACATATGATTGACTCAGCCTTATTCCTTACCCTACAACTATTAAGAACTACCACTGCAATGATACACTATATTGTTATAGATTTTTCAGTAAGATAAATGCACAGTGAACAAGGCTTATTTTTCCAACTTAAACTATTTACTGTGATAAATATATGAACCTAGCTATTAAGAAATTATTACAAAACTTTAAAACAAAATCCAATCGCTAATCTTAGATATATTAAACTTCGCAATGAAATTAAGTTTTTTTTAATGTTTAATTAATCAAATACCCAGTAGAATTTATTTTATGCTTATTCTAAAAACATTGCTCTTAGATGTCTGAAGATGCATAGCTTACACCACAATCAACAGTTGTGCTCCATATATATCTATGGTTAACATCAATTCCTTAAACTTTCAAAACATAAAATGCAATCAAGAAACAATCAAAAATCCTTACCGCTTTGTACCCCATATCTGTTTTGCATACTTTTCTCCCTGAAAACATTAGGATTCCTTGCCAGGATAGCCTGCAGCAAGACCGGTATATCTCCCTCTGGATCATCACTGCCAAGGTTATCTTTCAACTCTCTGGAATCGTGGAAGCAAATAAAGAGGCAAATGCATTTTCAAATTATAAGAAACTATGAGTCAAGTGAAAAAAATAAAAATACAAAATGAAAGAAGACAAATTACTGTTAAAGTGTAGAAAAAAACAAGTCTGCAAAACACTGTTCCCTATCTTTCTTTTTATTCTCTACTTAAGAAATGTCAGGTGTGGGGAGGTATTCCCACTAGTCCTTGAAATTAAGTAAGCGCTTATATATACACATCTGTAAGTTTCAGATTGTGCTCATTTTTATATCATAATCTTCTTCCATCCAGTTACTTTGGTGTGACTTCAATAAAGTAATTCTGTAGGAGTGAAAATAACAAATGTGAACATACAATATTCTCACTGCAGCCCAATGATTTTTGAACCTTCTATTTTAAAAAGGGAAATTGGCACATCTTTGACATCACAGGAATCCCTCTGAACTATAAAAAAAAAATGTAATAAATTTTCCACCAAAGCATCTGTGTTTTCACTGTTTGCTTTGAGGACTTTAAAAAACTTCCATTTGATCCAAACAACAGATTGGAAAATGTAGAAAAAAGTCAGGTTTGTCAACACAGAAGAATTCAAAGGACACCAGGGAAAATTTAAAAAAAGAAAATAAAAACTTAACAAAACCAGAATACATTATCATACTTGCTGTTTCAGTTCTCTAAATATTTGACATGGGTGTCTCAAATTTCTTTCTGTATAACAGTGTATATGTAATTTGTTTGTGTTCATTATTGATCAAAGTGAAACACAAATGAGCATTGCATGAGCAACTGAAAAAAAGTCTGCATTTCTATCAAGAATGAAACAGAACTATAAAGTTACTACCACAGTAGTGCATAAGGGCTGCCAGGCAACTATTAACATTACAACTGCCAGAAACATCTGACTCTTACATAGCTAGCATCTGTTAAGTAATCCTCATAAAAAGACTTGCGTGTTCTAATTTTCAGATTCTCACAAATATTCTTCTCTACTCAGTTAATTTTTGCTTCAATGAATAAGTACGGTAACGCGCTGTAGTTGAAGTTCAAAATACATACATGTGATCTGTTGACACCTGATTAAGACTGTGGACAAGCTGTGAAACCAGATTTTCATCCCTGCAAGCCAGAAGGCAGTTCACCTCTTCAGCTATCCGTCCATTGAAAAGCAGGCTTTTTGTTGTTGTAGCAGGTAAAGGTGATGGAAGAGGCAGCTGGTTCAAAACTTGTCAGAAGACAGAAAGGAGTTCAGAATCATTTCATGAAACACAAGCATACAAAGATGGTTAGATTTTTATCCCTCATGAGATCACCAAATAAAAGTAGGTAACTGCATTTAAAATATAGGGAGAATGTCTGGATTTTTTTGAACTCATGAATGCACATACACATAAAAGGGTGAACTTTGTTTCAAACAAAGTAATGCAGTCACATCCACAAGTTACACTGCTGTATTATTAGAAATATTTGACTGTTCTAAGGCAAGTATTTTGAATGAAAACATACTTTTCTACATTCCAGCATATTAAGTTCATTATGACATGGCAGCTTTACAGTTTTCTTTTGAAACCAAAAGCATTGATAAAAGATGGAAATACAAAAACCTTGTAGCTGTGTGCAGTGCTGTAAGTGTATTGAGCAGGTATTTTAAATTTTCTACTTTCCACTTTGTATGGTCAGAATAGATTAACGGTAAAATAAAGTATCAGCCATTAATATAAAGAGTTATTTTCCTTTTATTGCATTTTGTCTTCTTGACATACGTAAAGACAGTACTCACACGTATTTGTTCATTTTGTAGGCTGAACTGCTAAGAAAGACAACTCATGGGTTGGCTGCTTATTGCCACTGTAGCAGACATTCTTTGAAGCTATTAATTAAAACTTTTTTGTATCTTGTCCAAAACTATGGAAATATGCTTCAAGTATATTCAGTATGCTCCACAACTCTTTAGTTAGTTGCACATCAGCCTAATCCCTGCTCTGTGTCTCTGTTTCCAGTGAGGCAGACGAGGTATATGTTTTAAACAAGTATTTTACCATTTGTGCATTTTTTTTTGTGGGATACCCATATATGCTACTGAATGATCTTCCAAACTATTTTGTTTCAGGTTTCCATAAGGTTTTAAGTCACAGTTCGTTTTTGTCAAAATTCGTATTACTTATTTGAATAGATTTTTAATATTAAAGCAATGATAAAATTAACACTTTTAATAATGTCAAATCTCATTTCAGATAGATTTACCTTAAAGAAATTTAAAAAATTAACTATTATTATCAGATTTAATGTGCAGGTGTTTACTGAAATAGCAAATGCATCATAGGAAAAATAAGAAAAAGAAGATTACTTACGATCTGTCAGACTAGCAATCCCTGCAAGAGTAGTGATGGGAACATGAGGCATATCCCCATTCATCCTGAAGTTCTGGAAGAGTAGTGCCTACACAGATATTTCAGTTCAGGTGCCAGCTATCATTACTTCCCATCTCCCAAGCACTAAAAAAAAAAAAGTAAAATAAAATTCAATTTTGCCATTTACTTTACTGTTTCAGAATTTTAATTTTCATTAACATAAATGAAAAATGGTCCAGACTCTAAGTTGTAAACTAAGTAAATCTTTGCAAGCTATCAAAAGGTAAGTTTCTGGTATGAGAAGCACTAATCCCTTGCCAGAACAGATGAATGACAAGGCAATCAAAAGAAAATAAGCTCAGCTTATCAAGTATCAACTCAAAAATTGGTAATGAATCTTCTCTTACTTCATACTGCAGTGGACAGTACTTGATGCATAAGCAATTTAAGTAGGTAACCCCTATATTCAATTCCTAGTTTTGCAAAAGGAGATATTTTTTCATAGAAGAGGTTAGTAAAACAGAGATGAGTAACTTACAGATGCAAAAACTAAGGAAGAAACAAAGTGTCAAATTAAAAAAAAATCTTAGCGGATTTTAAATTTAGCATCAACATTGATTTAAAAATATCTCTTTAAAATGAAACACTGTCTGGTCTAACTACTTCCAGAAATTAGCATCCTCTCAAAAAAGAAAAATGAATGGTTTAGCCACTACTGAAGTAGCCTGATCATTTCCTGTAAAACAGCTCAGTTTATACTCAACCACTGGAAAAGGAATTTGTTCACTCACTTATCACTAACTATGAAGATCCCAGTTGTAACTAAGTCCTCACGGCTAAAAAAAAATCCCCAAAACAAAAAATAAAGGTCATTGAAATACTGTCAATTGCATTAGCAAAACAATGAAAATGCATAAGGATGACAAATTACTATCCACTATTATCCTAATGAAACAACACACACCAGACATGATTTTTACTAAAGACAAAATGAATAAAATTAAAGGAATTTTATATACTTGTGGGTAGCTATTATCGGGAGGTATGTGTGTTGAAAGTTTGGGAAATGGTAAAAATAATTCTCCTTTAAGCATTTGTATTATCTGTTAAAGTGTCTGAAATCATTACTCACTTCTGCTTTACAAAGCAGTATTTCTGAGAATTACACAAACACATAAACCATCAGATCACACTAATTTCTTTCATAATTTTTATCTCATGCCACACCAAAGGCACATGTACAGAGGCCAAGCAAGACAAGGAAAGTGTCTTTTTCCTGCTCCATGTTTTCGTAAAGCACCAAAGTTAACTTCTCAAAGTTTTTCTATCTTCATACCACTGAACGGTTTGAAGGAAATACCAACACTGAGATTACACAGCACTGACTTGACTTCCTTTGCTGCACCCGCCACAGTTACATTCTCAACATGAAATTATGTGCTATTTTTTTTGAATAAGA
>VXBP01002294.1:21198-59534 GCA_013400115.1 Rhinopomastus cyanomelas | reverse complement strand
AAGAATATTACACATAGAGAAATCAAGTTAAAGAAAATGCTACAGATACATATGCTGTGTAGGTTGTTTTGGGTTTTTTTAATGCAGGGAAAAAAAACTTTCAATCACCTAGAGCAGGTTCAAATACTTGACACTCAAGTTACTTCACATCAAACCACTATCAATACATACAGAATTTCAGTGGTTTCTTAGTTTAATAAATATGCCATTCTTTAAAAAAAAACAAACAACCACCCAAACAAAAACCCAACCTAAAGACAACCTAAAGATTTTCCTTCTCTGGAGACATTTAAAACCTGCATGGATATGTTCCTGTATGACTTGGTCTAGGTGATCCTGCTCTGGTAGGAGGATTAGACTAGATGATCTTTCAAGGTCCCTTCTAGTCCCTAATGAGGGAACAGAGGGTCTAACATTTCCCTCAATAAGTCTGCAACAGCAAATTCACATAATGGAGCTAACACTTCTAGAATTTAAGTTTTCATTGAAAAGTTAGTAATTAAAGAAATTACAGAACACCTTTCAGATACAAATTATACAAACAACAAAAAAGGCTATGACTCTTTCGACTCTTCTGACTGCAACTGCATCAAAGATAATACCACATATTACACATACACCAAAAAAACCCCCAACAACACATCAGTCCACTTTCCCTTCCTGATCACTGAGAAAGTTGTAAAAATAAGAGGCTGTCACTACTAACTGAAGTTCTCTCCTGCTGTTACTGCCACAACAATTAAATAATCAGATAGTCAATGGGGAAAATTCTTCCAAAACCAGACACTAAAATTAGAAACACTCTCCACAGATAATTAAGTAACTTGAACTAGTAAGATCCAGATATGGAGCAAATGCAGTGATCCAAGGTGGTCAGGGAAACAGTAAACTCTCTTTATAAGGATAGAATAGAGGGGGTTGATTTATTTAGCTAGGAAAACAAAGGTCAAGAGGGGATGTGGTTGCTCTGAGGAAGACAGAACAAAAACATGGGTGTGAACACAAACAAGAATATCAGAACAGAGGTCCAGTCTCTAATGATTCTATTATTCTATGATCCTCATCATTAGAGTTGTCACTTTTCTGGAACAGCCTGCCATGAGAAGTAGCAAAGACAAGCAACACTATTACTTCAAAGATGGATCACGCAAGTGTTTCAGAAGGGAGAGGATGTGGGTGCCTGCACTGGCTGGGAAATAACCTCAGCAACTGAAGTATGTCTCTCACACAGCTAAGTTTTTGTGAGTAGAATGTGAGTAAATAGACCAGGGTAAACAAAAGACAGAGAGACTGATGAGATTAAGTGATGGGATTAGTTTCTACAACAAACACAATATGAAAAAACCACATATAAATATCTAGGTCATAATATTACATCTGTTGTTGAGAGAAAAATTGCATCTGTTATAAGCCGGCAAATAAGGTGGGATTCAACTTCAGAAGTAGAGACAGAGATTCAGTGAAACTGGAATTCAACTTTAATGACATTGAGAACATTAGAAAACACCTCAATTTTAAGGAATTTAATGTATCAAGCAGTTAGATATCTGAGAAGGGTTCTTTCATACAAGACATCAGAAAAGCATGCACCAACGAATGGCTTGACTGACACACATGTTTTTGCTGAATCTTTTTTTATATCCCCAACTTCAGCAGGAGTTTAAAGTACTATATCAAGGCAGCTCACAATTAGTCAAGAAGAATTAACATTTTCCAATATTTGGAAAATTCTACTTGATCAGCTATGTACAATAGCTATTAACAGTTACACAGCATTTCTTCTCCTAGACTGAAAAACTGGAAGTTTTATTAGATGAAGGAAATCAAAGAACCACAGCCTAGGAAAGCTTTTAAACAATGCATTAGAGTGCAGTTCTAGAAGATGAAAGTGAGAACCAGAAATCCAATTTATGTGAATTAAGGCTTTGCATATTCAGTCTACATGTATTTAGGCTCCTGCTTCTTTACAAGGAGCAACTGATATCACAAAAGGCATTTTGGGGAAGAAAGAACTACAGTGCACAAAGCAAAAGTGATATAAAAAGCCCCTCAGTGAAAAGGCAGCATACATTAAAAAAACTATGCAGGGGCTACACGCAAGGGTAAAAGTGACAGCAATTAAGCATGTTCTCTTTTTTTGCCTATTAATATCCCAAAGAATATTCCTTACAAAATAGTTAATTTAAAATGTTCTGTGTTGTTGGGTTTTGGTGATATTTGGGGTTTCTAAAATCACTGGGAAAAAAGTCTATAACGTGGCCATAGAAAATTACTGTCTTCAGTGCCACAAGGTTTGGGTTATGTCACTCGGATATTCTGCAATTCCCACTATAGTACTGAGATAGTGGCAGAGCGGAAAACTAAGCAGAATAAAAATATCTCTAGAGCAAATGAGCAGACGTGTAATATTAGAGGGAGAATGAGGATGAAAGTAAGTTGTGAACAACTTGGGTAAACACACAGTGATCATCCGCTGAAAAGAACCAGACTACAATCAGGGAAGGCAAAAAAACCCCAACCCAAGCTAAATAAAAAAGTCACCATGCTCAAGAAAAATGAAATAAACTGCAATTACATTTTTTCAGTTATTGCAGCACCTGACCATCAATGAACACTCTGATGGTCAGTTTACCACTGAAAGGTTCAATCTCTGCTTGTATATTCCTTTCTCAACAAAAATACAAGTTCTCCTACATGTATGCATGAGAACAGTAGAAAACAAAGGGTTACCCCAGAATCACAGAAAGTATGGCGTTGGAAATGACCTAATAACTTCATCTAGTATAAACCTCTGCCACAGCAGAACCACCTACAGCAAGTCACACAAGATTACCTTCAGGCAGGTGTTGAATATCTCCAGGGAAGACCACTCCACAACCTCTTTGGGCAGTCTGTTTCAGTGCTCTGCCACCCTCACAGTGAAAAAGGTTTTGCTTACATTTATGTGGAACCTATGGTCCAGCTTGCACCCATTGCCCCTTATCCTATAATTTGCTGTAAATAAGAAGAGCCTGGCACTATCCTCCTGACATTCACCTTTTATGTACATTGATGTGGTCACCTCTCAGTCTTTTCCAAGCTGAAGAGACTCAGCTCCCTCAGCCTCTCCTCGTAAGAGATGCGCCACTTCCTTAATCACCTTTGTGGCTCTGTGGTGGACTCATCCAAGCAGTTGCCTTTCTTTCCTGACTTAAGGGGCCCAGAATTGGACATAATATTCCAGGTACAGGGTCATCAGACCAGAGCAGTGGGGGAGGAGAACCTCTTTAGACTTACTAACCACACCTCTTCTAATACACTCTTAATTTTTAATGGAACGTTTTTAAAAATTAAACAAAATACTTCAAGTATAGTCATATTTTATTTCACTAAAAGTGAAACAATATACTTTAAATAGTTTTATTTCACTAAAAGTGAAACAGGACAGCTCATACATTAGCTATGTTATAGTTTACGTAAGCAGTGGACTTTTTTGCTTCCAAATCTGCAAACACAACATTAGAAAACTAAGAAGCTCTGCCTTATAGCCAATTTTAAGCTTTCACATTTTGCAATAAACTACTGTTCTCGTTAGTTACGACATGAATTCTGCTGGTTATCAGCCCACAAACTGTTCCCCCCCCCAAAAAAAAACAAATTCACACAAAAATAAGAGAGGCACAAACAGAATGAATGAATATCCTCTAGTTCTCATTCAAATAAGACACTATGACTGAGGTACATCATACAGGCTTCACCCACAAGAGGGCAGATTTTTGTTTCACATACAGTTTGATACAATGACAGCAAATTTCCGTAAGTAAATGCTTTCAAAAATACTCAAAAAATACTAAGGAGATATGGTTACCAAAGCATAGTTACTAGGGGTTGTAGGGAAGAAGCATACAGAGTCACACACTACAAAGGATTCTTAATGTTAATTCAGTCTCAGAAAAAGTCAACACTGGAGGTGGATAGCAATTAATCTGTTAATTAATTAAGGTTAAAATAGTGATGCAGGAAACTAAGAAGGCCTTAGTATAAATCTAACTTGAACAATCAATTTACAGCATGTTTGCAGAGGTAGACAGAAAGAGATCGGGAAGGCAGGTCAGAAATCCACAAGACTTAGTGAAGATAAAGGCCTGTAAAAACAAAACAGCATCTACAAAACCAGGAATTTCACAGCCTTACAGAATAGCTTCACATTCTACAATAACTGGTGACAGAAAAGTATGTTTGCAAATATGGACACGGAAATCCCAGAACACAAAAACATTTAAAATTGAGTGAACTAACACACAGAATATTCAGTGTACACAGATTCTGTATGTTTTGTTCATAAAGTGTTTGGCCAATAAAATCAGTGATGCTGAGAAAGCAAATTAAGACACCTGTTGGTTCCTTCTCATTACAAGATAGACGGTCAAGTCCTAATATTAAGGTAGCAAGACCTAAAACAAAGTATTTTTTAAAAAATTAAACCTATATAAAGTATACACTGTTTTTGTGGCCACAATTACACAGCTAGCTATCAGACATTAAATACCTTAGTAGGACAGTTATGCTCACCAGTTCTGCAAATTAAAGTAGATTAAAATTCTCTCTGGGAGAATTCAGTTATTGAGGGAGTTTATTACTGCTCATTTTACATTATTTTCTTAAGTATATTCATCATGATTTTATAATTCCATGTCATAATATTCTGACAATACTGAAATTGACAATACTACTGAATTCTTTTTGTCCTGCAAAAGAAAACATAGAAATAAACTGTAAAACCCGACTTTGCTTGCAGCAGATATGATATTAACTGAGAAATCCAAACACAAAGGAAAACCCCAAGCTACTTCAGTAGCTCACATATTTACTTCCAACTACACTACAAATTCCACAAGCAAGTTTCATTCCAACGCAGACAATGCATCTGTCACTGTACTCTTCTTGGTGAGTACAGCTCTTCTGCTTGCTCAAGCAATTCAAAGATGCTCGTATTAGATACAGAGGTATCTTTTTTGAGTAAAATAAAAACAGACTCATAGAAGAGCAAGAGCAATTATAACAGTTTGTTAAGTCAGCTCTATCAAATGAAGAACACTGCTGCAACACATATGTTTATTATCAAAACAGTTGAGAAAGGAGATAGGTTTTTTTCAGCTTCTTGAATTTCTCATTTATGGTTGGTGGCAGTAGTGCTGCCCTTCCCCAAAAACACTTGTGTAGTATTTTAAGGACATTCCAAGCTTCAATTAGTTGAATCTTAATAACAGTTTAAAAAGTTGTGATTAAACATTTAACTAAAACCTATTTAATTCAGAAGTAATTTTGAATTTTTATCTTCCTTTTCTGTCCTTGTTGGATGATTCTTATCCTTTGTAAAAGGATTCTTCTGTGAAGAATGAAACCTGTTGAAAAAGCATCAGATTTTGCACAGGTCTTCGAATCACTTAATTTTTGCCTCTTTTCCAATTTTGAAAGACAATTAAAATTCCTTCAAGAAAACACAGAAATATTAAATCTCTTTATGCAGAACACCGAATGGGCAGATCTCCAAAGAGATTTAATATGTTGTATTTCAAAGCACCTTACTATCTTTATATATTGCAATTAATATTGACTTGTGTCAAATTATTCCCTTTGTCTTAATGCTGATTCTGTTGTCTGTTTTTCAGCTTAGGATCCATGCATATTTAAGACAGGTACTGTATAGCACTGCAGCTGGTTAACACACTTCCCTTCATAGAATCATAAGAATCATTAGGGATTGGAAGGGGCCTTGAAAGATCGTCTAGTCAAATCCCCCTGCCTTCTTACTTGCCCATATCCTATCACCATAACCGCACAATTCCTCTATCAAAAGGCTCTACAACAACCCTCTATAACACAAGAGTTTTCTCACCTCATTCCAAATACACTCCCACACGTCCTGGTTGCTAGACGAAGACAGCACACACTACAGCCTCTTCCTCAATGGACACAAGTATTTCCTTCAATTAACAACTTCTACAAACTAATACTTGCACATCCAGTGAAATAAACTGAAACTAGCTTATGCTTGCCAGAATTTTTAGACTGGCAGACCTGCAGGTTATTTACAGGAACAAGAACTGTGCCTTCTAGGCAGAATCATAGAATCANTGGCCCTCTTGGCCACAAGAGCACATTGCTAGCTCATAGCCATCCTGCTGTCCACCAGGACCCCCAGGTCCCTCTCTCCTACACTACTCTCAAACAGGTCAGTCCCCAGCCTGTACTGGTACCTGGGGTTGTTCTTGCCCAGATGAAAGATCCTACACTTACCCCTGTTATACTTCATTAAATTTACTGATTAAATGTAGAAACATATAAAGAGCTTTGACTGTATTGTGCTACTGTACATATCTGCACAAATACAGGTAACACAACTGTATTTGTAATTTTATAGGATTCACTACGCAAAATTTGTTCCATTTGGTTCATTTCTCCAGAGGCAGTTAATACTGCTCGCACAACAAGCAGGTAAGATACACTCTCTCTAAGGCAAACTATGCTAACATTTGAAAGGCAAAACCCCCTCAAAATAATTTCATGAAGGTTACTAGCATCTTGCAAACACACATTGCTTAGAAAATGAGAGCAAATGCAATTGAAATAAGGCATGTCTGTGCCTAATAAAAATGAAAATGTTAATCTGATAACTGCTTTTACTTAACATTTATATTCTAAAAACAGTAATTACATAGCTTTTTGGCACACACTATCCAACCTAAAATCCTAAAATACTAGAGATCTATGATATTTAACTACAGAAGCCTATTTCTGTCAGTAATGTCTCCTTTCTTCATGGCTTTCTAAAGAAATTATCTTCCTATTGTATTTAATTATCATTCCTACTAACATAATGAACTAATAATTTACCATAAAGCATTTACAGAATATCACTAGTAAGCCAAGAAACTCTCTTTCCAATTACACATGCTCCAGTAACTGAAAGCTTTTAATATGGGCATTATAGTTAGCTAAACCTTTGGGGTATGGTGAACTCAAAGACACTGCATTGGAAACAAATTGCGACAAAAGCTGGAAAAAAAAATCATACACATTCTAAGTTATTATTGAGCATAGAGAAAGAAACATCAAGAAGTACCATTTTGGAATTACTATATGGCAATAATGAGGTATCTCTCAATACCCAGGAGAAATATTATATTGGGATATGTCTTTGTAGGTCTGGAGATGGATACAGGTACCTAGGAGAGTGTCCTATGTCACCCTGAACTTCTGCTGCTGTTGCTGGTTCTCTTAGGGCTACGGCACAAACACAACAGGAGTTTCTCAACCTTGTAGGCTGTTCTGAAAGAATGGATACATTTCCAAGAACAGCATTTGTCTCCTTCCCCTTCCTGATCATGTTCCATACCTTACCCTTGATGGCCCAGAAGTTGTAGATGCTCCATGACTGATGTGTTCAAAGTCAGGTGGGATGAGGCTCTGGGCACACTCATCTAGTAAGAGGTATCCTTGCCACGGCAGGGGTGTGGCATTAGAAGATCTGTATGGTCCCTCCAACTCAATCCATTCTATGATTGTATTACAAACCTAAACCAAAGCTACTCAGGAATTGCATCAGATGGCTTTAAAAAGTTGCTCATAAAGCTGAACTAAGCTCACCGCTTCAGTCTAGCTTAAACTTCCCAAATTTCAGATTTTCCAAAATTATTAATGTCACAGCATAAAAAAGCATTCCATCAATAACAATCAGGTGGAATGTCCAAATTATGATGGCCAGGTAAAAATTAAAAAGTTCATTCCATACATGTTAAACTTTCTCAGGCTACCTTCACTAGATACTGCAGCAATACAAAAAAAACAAACCACCAAAAAAACCAAGCACAGTATAGCTATGGACAATGACACTGTGTTCGCAGCGCTAATTTGTAATTTGAAGCAAAACAAAAGGTCAATATTTGAGCAGACAGGTCTGCGTGAACAAGTTAGTATAAAGAGCATACAGTGAAGAATTCTACTCTGAAGAAAATATCCTAATGCACAGAAATAACATAAATATACATCTAGTTTGGATTTCTTGAGTTTTTTTTAAATGGACTTAACTACCTCAAACCAGTTTGGAAATTTTCTTCATACTTAAGTAGACATCCTACTAATGAACAAACCTAATTTTACACTAAAATATAAATGAGTGAATTCAAACTACTAATACAGAAAAAGACTCTAAACTCAAATATTTAATGTAGCTGAAATAAACCACTTTGAATTACTTCCTCCTGTTAACTTACATTAAAACCTTTGAGTGTCATTACATAGTAAAGGTTTCAATAATCCCTTTATTTCTAGTTGTTTGGACAAAGTTACACATTTTGAAACAGTTCGCTGAAACACAAATAATACACCTGCAAACTAATTTAAACTTTGTTTTTTCAAGAAATGGGAAAAGGTTTACCATTTTAAATTTCTATCATAACTTCTGGTTTGAACTTTTCAATCAGGATAAATGTAAGTAGAACAAATAACGTAAGATTCACTATAATGTTTCAATGATTCAATGTACTTGAATCACTGTCAATCTGGAAGAACGATGTCAAAACGAAGGTATACCACTGAAGACCAAGGCCATTATAAAGTACTAGACTATGGGTGATCAATAGTAGATTTCATTTTCACTTTAAAGAGAAAAGCAGGATCATAACCCAGGACATGAAAAGCTGATAAACTTTCCCACTAAGACGCTGTGCTAAAAACTTCAGTTGCCTTGCACACTGTTTTGGAAAAAACAGTGTGTGGCCCTTCTATAATGGCTACCTCCTCCTTCCACAGAAATTCCAGAAGGTGCAACACTAAAGGAGACAAAGAAACCCAAAAAGATTACAGAACAGTCTATGAAATTATTGTGATTACAAATTAACAAAATATCCTTTGCTTTCCTTTTCCGAGATCCAAGACTTATTTATTTTAATATCACACGTTTGTATTCTAGTCTGGTTTTGTTCTGCTCATTTAGGTCTATGTTTTGCCAGAAGTTTTTCACAATTCCCAAGGATGAGGTTGAGTAACAGAGTTAAAAAGCTGCACCTTGCTTCCTCAGACAAGTGGGCATGCCTACATTCATGGGTGAATATAAACCAAGGAAGATGTTAACAAGAATGAGTTTAGATGCATGCAACCGTGATTACAACTAGGAATCTCATCTTTTTACAGAACTGGTCTTCTGCTGACTTAGAAGACAGCACAAAGACAAATGAGTAAAACAAAGTTTCACTTCTCAGAATCACGGTGAACACACCAACTTACCACTTCCTGACCTATGTTTCACCTGCCTCAACTGCTTATAGTTTTCCTTCTTTTAATGCTGTTTCCCCATAAAACATGGTCTGCCCATGCAGGTATTTCTGTAGAGCTTTCCTTTTCAGTATGCAAAACCAAAAAAATGTCAGAATACCAGTATTTATATTTGGTAAGACAAAAAATTACCATCAAACTAACGCTGCAACTGAGCAATGCCCTGCAGTATCAATAAGGTAGACAGTCCACGACAACAAATATCAAAATTGAAGGATATATGTACATCCGCATTTTTCCACTTCCTTTCACAACACTACTCACATTTTTAGGAAGAAGGAAATAAAATAGAATGACTACTATGCTCATGCATTCATAATCTGTATAACACTTTTTCTCCCAGAAATGGTCTCTCACAGAACTGTTAATCTGTCCAACTCTTGTTGAAGCAGGAAGATCAAGATCAGTTTGTCCTCAAAGTAGGGACAAGAAGAATAAAATACTCTAAAAAACCCTCAAAACTCTTCAGCAGTAATCTTTATTATATCTAGCATACAACTAACTTCCTCTACAACAAAATAGAAAGCCAATTCAACCATTTAGATGACAGTTTTTGTTAAACTGAGGAAGAAAGTATCTCCAGAATCTGAGGCTCTCTATTCCATCAGAAGTTAAAAGAATATCTATAATCCAGAAATAAGGAAGAATAAAAAAGAAAAATGCAAACCAAACATAAATCACAAGAAGCTTTTCAAATCCATCTTGCTACCGAAACCACCTTGTTACCAAACAGGTATAGAATCACAGAACAGCATGGACTCAAAGGGGCCTTAGTGCTATCATCTAGTTCCAACCTTTCTGCCATAAGCAGGGAAACTTCTCACTAGACAAAGTTTCCCAGAGTCCCATCTAACCTTGCTTTGAACCCTTTCAGGGAGGGGGCAGCCACATCATCCCTGGGCAATCTGTGCCAGAATTAGAATGGTATTTTTTCTTTTAAAAAAAGATGAGAAATATCCACAATGAGAGGAAAAAAACGCCAGTGTGATTAGTTGATTTAACAGTCTTCACCATTTTACTCACAAATTCATGGAAGCTTCCAGCTTTATGTGACACTGCTTGATACAACTAACATGCTTCCTATTCTTTCTTTGACAAATATGTAGGGCTTGGTTAAGCAAGCTCTTAGCAATGAGATTAAGTGTATGAGGTGGAAACACTGGATCCAAGCAAAAAACTTTTCTAGTTCCCCATTTGGGCTATATGTTGCTTGGAATAACCATCTGACCTTCCTTTGCTGCCTTCCCTGGATTGAATTCAGCAGGACTCCACAAGTGAGTACTTTTGCAAGAGAAAGTACTGTCATAGAGAACCTGACTCCTTGAATCCAAAGTTTGAATGATGCTTAAAATGGCATTCTGGTTCAGCAATCACCTCTACAAATGAAAACACCCCCAAAACCTGTACAACCCACCTAAGATACTGGTTCTTAGGAACACCTTTTACTAGACTTCAGTTCCTTTCGGAAAAATCAAAGTCCTTTGGAAGCACTCAAAACAAGTTTTAAAACGTGACAATACAAGGACTGGAATTGCCATGGCTCTTGAGCTGACTGCCAGTTTTTTGGTCAGAAGGGATTTTGGTATCTATCCCACACTATCCATACAAAACCTCTAATAGTGTGTCCAGGACATTACATGAGACAATCTTGGAAAGTTGTAAGCAGTCAATCACTCCCACAAAAACTTGCATGTTTGTCTACCTCTGCTGAAGTAAATTTATCAATAATGACCTCACTGCTTATTAATATATAATGGACAAAAAGGGTCTCTAATATTAAAGCAAAGTTGAATTCCACCACACATCACACAAGAATAAAATCTGTCTGGACACGAATTTGAGGCAATAGTTCGAGCAAATCAGGCCGGTTCACACTGCCAGTCTTTAAAATGAAAATTCCCTCTGTTGTCATTTAGAGCACGGGTCTGCTCTGAAAAGCATTTAGGAGACCTTGTGTTTTTCTTTTTCCTCTCAAATAAACCATGACTATGCTTACCACATGAGTAACTACAAAGAATTAGAAAATATAGGCACTTACAGAGCAGAGTTTTTATCAAATGCTGAAAATCTAGGTATATTGCAACAGCTCAACAGCCATGGATTTTTCGGCACTGAGAAATGTTAGCAACTTTCCAGTGTTTTTGGGAATTACCAGAAAAATAATTTACACCTATGTTCTTCTTTTAGAAATACACATTCTGTAACAGTGAAATAATGTATGAATTTAAAGCCTTTTTCTCATTCACATTCAATCCTTAGAATGAAATATCAATGTAGACTGCACACATAGACTGTGGTACATGACCTCTGAGCCTAAAGTACTATTTTTCCTCTGTGGCAGAAAGCTGTTGTCATAACTTCCCCTACACACCTATGACCTTAAGGCTGCCCCCAGTAACTTGCTGAATACTTAATAGTTTTCCAAAAACAAAACAAAACAAAAAGGCACGGAAAAGATTTTTTTAATTAGTGAAAATAAGAGCAGTGAAAGTACATTTTTTAAAATCACCACATACTATAAAGCTAATGGAACAGCTTTAAAAGTAAAAAGGTGATAAATGGTCACTTCTGAAATATATATGGAACAAAATGCAGCCTTTACATTTCCTGTCAGTAAAATATATGTAAAGCTATGTTACTGAAGTCAGGAAGTAATGTAACGCTATAAAAGAATTTTGTAATAGATAACTGGCACTTACCAGCTGTGATTTGCACGAAGAGAGTATGTTTTATTGTCATAGGGAACTTTGTAAGGAAAAAAAGTAAATAAATCATAGAATTCTATAATGTTTGAGATGGAAGAGACCTCTGGAGACCACTTAGTCCAATGCTTGGAGAAGGATCAGCTACAGCAGGTTGTTCAGGGATATGTCTTGTCAGGCTTTGAGTTACGCCAAAGACAAAGAAGTCTACAACCCCCTATCCTCCATATTCCAGTTTGATGGGCACAACATAGAAATACTGGCAAATCTATTCAGAGGAGAACCTGTTTAACTTATAAATGATCATCGTTCTGCCCTTTTACTGGGCACTACTGAGAAGAGTCAAGCTCTGTCACAAATCTTAGCAATATACTGGTAACACCCCCCTGGACATTCTCTGTCTCAAATTGGACAGTTCCTGCCATCCTGGATTCTCCTTAGACTCCAGACGCTGCAATTGCTTAACCTCCTTTATGGTCCTTCACTGAAGTAGACTTCAGACTTCACAAGTCTTTTTTGAGTCTTTATTGTGCTGTGTAGCCCAGAATTTTACCCAGCACTCCAGATGTGTCTCACAACTGATGAGTAGAGTGAGTCACCTCCAGAGTTAAAAGAGTAACCTCCCTCAACCTTCTGGTGTCACAGGTCTTAATGAAGCACAGGATGTTGTTTACCTGCCACAGGGTACATCATTGGCTCATGTTCAGCTCTCTTAACCAGGACCCCCAGGCCCTATTCTGCCAACCTGTTCACCAGCTGTTTAGTTCTTAGCCTGTATTATTACGGTGTAGAACTTGGCATCTCCCCTTGCTAAGCTGATTGACCCTTTCGTTTGCTCAATTGTCCAGCATTTTCAGGTCCCTCTGAATCACAGAATCATTAGAGATTAGAAGGGGCCTTAAAAGATCATCTAGTCCAACTCCTCTGCCACAGCAGGATCACCTAGACCAAGTCACACAGGAACACATCCAGGCGGGTTGGTTCAAAATGTTCCCATTTTGTCAACAAACCACTCCAGTGCACTGTCACATCACCCAAGTAATTAATGAACATGCCAAACAGTATCAGACCCAGTATCAACTACTGCAGTACACCACTGACTACCACCTTCCAGCTGCACTTCATGCCACTGTTCACAATTATTCCAGTTCAGCCAACTTCTGATACAATTCAGTGTCCACTATCTATCTATATTTGAGTTTTGTCAGGAGCATCTTAGGCACTCTTTGTCTCAAGATAAGGACCCCTCTTCTCTCCAAAACTGTATTCCGACAGCCTCTTCCAAGCAAATCCCTGAACAGACCAAAGAACACACCTCTTTAGTCAATCGTTACGGGCTCTGCTATTTGCCTCGCTCCCTCCTCAGGACTGTGAATTCCACCACCCCATACTACTAAAGCCCAGGCTGCCCTAGCCTGTTATCGCCAGACAGTTCTTCTTTGCTTACAAGGATAAGGTTCAGCCTAGAATCTGCTCTGGCACCCAGTCACATCCCTCCACATTTACAGATGACTTGAGTTCATGACTTAAAACACTTTTCAAATTTTATCTAGAATGACCTGTAAGTGACTTCATAATTAAAACTGGAGATGAAGGAGAGGCAAGCAGTTAAATAAATATCTAAACACAGTCATCCTTTATATATATATATAAACACAAGCACTGCGAAGTCCTACACACAAATATTAGACAACAAAAAACATCTCCAAGTACAGAAGAACTGAGAGGTAACAATCTGAATTTCACAGAATCACAGAATGGTAACGGACCTTGGGAGAGCATTCAGTCCAGCCTCCTTGCTAAATCAAGTTTAGCTGTCACAAGAACATGTCCAAGTGGGTTCTGAAAGTCTCCAGAGAAGGAAACTTCACCACCTCTCCTGAGCAGTCCATTTCAGTGATCTGTACCACCACAGTAAAGAAAGCTTCCATGGTGTTTGTACAGAACCTCCAATATTTCAGTTTGTGCCCACTGCATACTACCCTCTTGCTGGGCACCACTGGAACCAAAAAAGTCTGGTCCCATCCATTTAGGTATTTGCAAGTACTGATGAAATCTTCCTTCAAGTCTTCTCCAGGCTAAAAAGACAAGTGTCTTAGCCTCTCCTCCTAAGAGAGGTGCTCCAGTACACTAATGATCTTCAGAGACCTCTGCTGGACTCACTCCAGCAGTTCCCTGTCCTTCTTGAACAAGGGAAGCCAAATCTGGACACAGTACTCCAGGAGTGGTCACGCCAGGGCAGAGAAGAGGTAGAGAAGGAGGTGCCTTGACCTGGTTATCACGTTCTTAACACACCCCAGGATTCCACTGGCCTTCTTAGCCACAAAGACACACGCTGCCATCCCATGCATAAATTACAAGCCACCAGGACTCCAAATTCCTTTTCCATGTAGCAGCTTTCCAGCACATGGATAATCTATACTGGCGCGTAATGCTGTTCCTTCCCATGCGCAGGACTCTACACATATCCTTGCTGAATTTTATCTGGTTCCTCTTTACCCAGTTCTCTGGTCTGTCCAGGTCTTATTGAATGGCAGCACAGCCTTCTGGTGAATCAGCCAAGTCTCCCAGTTTTGTATCATCAGCAAACTTATGGACAGTACACTACCTCCTCATCCAGGTTGTTGATGAAGGTATTGAACAGGACTGGGCCAAATACTGACCCCTGGGGAAGACTATTATCTACAGGCCTACAACTGGACTATGCACCACCAATCACAGCCTTCTGAGCTGTATCATTTAGTCAGCTCTCAATCTACTCCACAGTCCAATCACCTAAACCACATTTCCTGAGTTTACCTATGAGAACGTTATGGAAGACCGTCGCAAAAGCCTTGCTGAAGTCAAGATAGACAACATCCACTGCTCTCCCTTTACCTACTTATGAAGTCTTGTCATTGTACAAAGCTATCAAGTTAGTCAAACATAATTTCTCCTCAGCAAATTCATGCTGGCTACTCTTGATAACCTTATTCCATCACTGCAGTCTTGATAATTACTGTAAAACCATTTCTCAATTCTTAGCACATTTTATTATCAAATACCAGAGTCTATCCAAAACACAGGATCTGCTTCAAGTAATGTCATTAATGACAAATATGTAGCAGCATTCATTTGATAGTTTTGAAAGGAATGAATGTCAAGTAACTGAAAAATGCAAATGATGAAAAGTCTCAAAGGACACGCAGTGGTCAAAACAAAGCATAGCCATTCCAAAAGGTACAGAATCACCTTGCTATTTTTGTAACAGCAAATTCTACTTTGGGTATCTGAAAAAAGTAAATAGCCATTAAAACATATTAAATCCTAATAAACATGAAGGTACAATACTCAGAAACCAAACTCTTCAACAGCTCATGAAAATTTCAAGTTACGGCATTTCAATGACAAAAAACTATTTCAGTATGCAAAGCAAGACTACAGATGTTTTTTGTGAATACATAAATTACATACACCCGACTTCAAGTATTTTATAGAACAACTTGTAAGATACTTTGCAACAAACTGGTGACCAGACAGAAATAAATTAAAAGCTAATAAGGTACAAAAAAACTAAACAAAGAGGACTAAATTGAGAGAATCATAGAAACATTAGGTTGGGAAAGGATCTTTAATATCATGAAGTCCAACCATTAACCTAACTAGTCCAACCTTTAACCAAACACCTTTAACAGCTTACCACACTTATCAGGAGATCCGCAATACTTTCAAAGGCATTATCAAAATCTGCTGAACATGATTTCATGTTAACTACATCATTCAATATTACATATGCTTCTGGAATTAGAAAACTAGCAAGTTTTCTAACAAGTACTTGGGACCTTCTAGAAGAAAATTAATAAAAACAAAAATCAGAAGGACTCCAGTGACTAGTTGTTTATAGTGAGGAAGAAATGACCTATCCCTCATTACTAAAATCTGACTACATCAGATCTAAATCTAAAGTTTCCCTTTCTCACAGTCCACTGGTTAAGAACACAGAACTTCTCTGTATTTACCTGAACCAGTTAATGACAAACTACAAAGCAGCACTACATCATTACAAAGTGTTTTGAAAAAAGCAGGCAGTCAAAAAGTAATCAGCTCTCAGATTACTCCTTCAGTTTGCATTTAATCTTTCAGCTACAAAATCTCCACAATTCAACACCCTCTCTTAAAAACATACCCTTTAGTTGTTGTATACCAATGCATCGACAGAAATTACCCATCAGCCAATAGCTGCACACCTTCAGTAATACTACTATAAAACATCATAGCACGTGTCTGCAAAAGTTTCTAGTGCACAGTCCCTCTAAAAAAAAGAGTGTATTAATAGTGTATCTTTATCAAAAAGATTGCTTTCCATTATAAATTTACTTTTACAATGGTAAAAATTTAAAATTTCAATTTATGAAAAGGCCAAAATAAGCCACTTTAACAATCATGAGGAACAATCAAGTATTTACAGAGTGTCTGTTATAAGCCTTTGCAGAGGTAATCCCTTCAGTTAAAATGCAACTGAAAACTGAACTATGTTTACTATAGAACAAGAAAACACGATCAATTAAACGGATAAAAGCTAATAACACTGTTTTAATTCATTTTAAGCTAGAAAAGTAAACAGTACACATTACTGAAATAACAGTGCTAAGATTGAAAATGTTATATGGTTGTTTTTTTATTTGCAAATTTTTAGTGTTCTTGCACATACTTTAAGACTTACTAGATAATAAAGTCATCATTAAATGACTGTTAGGGTACACTAGTGTTCTACAACAGATTTTCAAGACTTGAAGGATTAAAACAGACTTATATATTCAATTCCCAAAATAGAAACTTAAGACAAACATGCCTTCAAAATTACCAATTAAATTATCCTGAACAATCTGAAAGAAATACACAAAAGAGGAACAGTTTTCATGCCTGGCTGACCAATGGCACACACCTTAATTACAAACTCCCAATACAGACCTAGTGGTACACAGAAGTTTTGGTAGAGCTATCGGAATTACTAACCACCAAATACAGGACCTTTCATAGCTGCCTTACAGAACTCAGTAGCAAAGTAGTAGCAGAATCAGTGGCCTTACAAACAAGAGCTGAAAAATTAGATTTTAAACTGGAAAAAAGAAATTAAAAATCTGCAATACCCTGTCATCCATCACCTCTCTATGCACTGCTCCACTTGCATCCTCAATTGCTTAGTAACTTGCTCTAACAATCATTCTGTTGTTTGCAACTGAAATAGTTATATTTGACAGCAAGTGAGTAATTTTTCATGTAACATACAATGTGAAGTAGTATGGAAAAATGCACAGGATTCACAGGACCAGTCGCTTTCTTACAGAAACTTGCTTTTTGATAACATACCATTGTTCACAAAAATCTCTGTGATAGGAAGAGACATTTAAGATCATCAAGCCCAGTCTTTGACCCAGCACTGCTAGGTCACCACTAAACCATGTCCCTCAGTGCCCAGGTCCGTATGTCCTCTCAATCCTTCCACTGACAGTGATTCCACTAGTGCCCAGGAAGCCTATTCCAATATTTGATAACCCTTTGGGTGCAGAAAGTTTTCCTAACATCCAGCCTAAAACTCCACTGATGCAACTTGTAACCACCTCCCCTGGTCACAGATCTGCTGATGTGCAGGGGCTGTAACAGCCACCTGCCTGCTGGAGGCCCTCTTGTTAGACAAGTTCTCAACTGCTTCTTCTTTCAAACTGAACACTTTGTGTTATCTTCGACATTAGCATTCCTGTTGCCTCCTTCTGAACAGGTACATTAACAATAAACGACATGACACATACATTACATGATCTGATAGATAAATCGGATAGGTAACAGGTGAAAACTGGAAAAAAAAAAGAAAGGTAGTGGTCAGCCATCCTGCTCATTCAAAATTACACATAACTCCTCCTAGAATCAAGAGTGAATATTCTTGCTCCAAAAAATACTTTGCACTCTCTTTACATGAATTTTTAACACTTTTCCAAAACATCCTCAACAGCCAGTCATGCCTGCAGTGGAGAAAAGAGAACATAGCCACCACACTAAAATTAAAGTCCTTAGTTCAAGTAACAATGGGTATTACCAGACTTACCATCAAGAGTTTAACAACAGAAGAAACACTAAGAGGTCAATTTGTTTCCTCCTAAATTTTTCTTTAAATGAGAGAAAGGCAATGTGACGTCTCCTGCTTAACACTACAAAACACAATCCCGCAGTGTCCTTAAGATACACTGTATTTCAGCAATGCAAATTTTGTATGCCTCTGCTTTCTACAAGTATCAATGTACTTTCAAACTGTGTTTTAAATGCGGTAGCTCTTTTCCATCCACTATCCATGTTCCACAAGTTGTACCAGGAGTTATAAAAGCATTAACATATACTATGTATCTATAAGTAATTAAAACTATTTTCTTATCTTTCAAACAAAGTCCCTTGCTTTAAAAGCATTAATAAAAGCCTTCCCTTTTTCCACACCAGTCTTTCACTGGGATATGGGTATGTAGTGTATGCCTTATTTGAGAATAAATTTACTCTTCGCTTGTCAAGAAAATCATCATCAGTTTCTGCAACTAGAAATTCTGTGTACATAGTCCTGTACAAGTATGGTACTTGTATTGCACAAGACACTTCACATGGGAAAGCAAGAGTAAGGAAGAGAAGAGGAAGGACAGACTGATTAGAAGAAGGTAGAGAGGTCTACAAGTCAGAGACTTCTTCAGTAAGAGAAACTAGTACACAAACCTTTTCCTGATTAATTCCTAGCACCCCTTATCCTCTCAACACCTGGAGAGAAGAAATAAGGGAAAAAAGCAAAGATAATGTGTCTGTATGGTAACGATGTCAGAATGAAATTATGAAACAAACAGAAATGGTAAAATTGACGCTGAGTACATTTTACATGGCTTCTTCTGAGGCAGATAGCCACTAGATATCATAACAGTTACTATTTGTTCACTTGGATGGTCCTCGCTAATCCCTTAGAAAAATCACAGGGATGAAAGCTTTTTTCCTTGACTATCAAACCAAAATGCAGTGACATTATACAACCTAATATTGTAAACGTAACTTGTAAAATTTCTGTCGTCCATCTCTGCTGAAGTACCCAAACCTCATGCATTAAAATGTACTTGTGTACTGTGTAAGGATTTTCCAAACATCCATGAGGAGTAGTGAAAGGGTTGTGAATAACGACAGTAGTCTGGTAGGACTACGTAATGCAAAAAAGTCTATCAGGAACACTGCTGTACCGGGCATGCTTGGAAAATCACAAAGATACTGTAGGCTATAATGTGCACCACAGGACAGCAATAAATTCAACATTTCTAAGTTGCATGTTAAAAGACCATGAAAATCACATTCACACTTCCCCCACCAAAAACTTACAAGATTTTAAACCTTACATTTAAGTGGACTGAGTTACAAAGCTAAATAAATAGCTGGAATAAAGTAAACCACTAACATATATTTGCAAGTGTAGATGTCTGAAGTTTTATACATTGTCTCTCTTCCAGTACAAGGTGGTTTTGAAGGAGAGGGGAAAGTTTTTAACTGTGGAGTAATATTCTAGAGTTGCATTTAATCAGCTGTGTCACATTGTACCTGTCTACTACGCACTAGAAAATACAAGCTTATACCACCACCTTGAGGTTTTAACAGTTTAACTTTGTAGGAAGCAAAATTAAAAATTAAATTAAAAAAATACTCAGTTCCTTCCTAGTGTCATAATCATAATTCTTTTTCACACAAAGCAATTCACCCACTATCACCTGAATAGAGTTTTACATGGCTAACTTCAAATCAAAGAGTTAGGAATCTCATTTAAACTGAAAAAGTAGTTTCGTTTCTTCTGTGTATTTAAGAAGAAAAAAGAACACCTGTAAAAATAAAATACAAATTTTTAAAATCAGTAACATGTTAAACGGTCAAAACAAATACATAACAGAAAAAGATAATAAATAGCATGTGGGATAAAGAATCTCGGCAACTATGTGGCACTTCTTAGGAACATTTCTTAGGAAACGTTTGAAAGACAAAGCCTCAGTTATTTTTATGAGGTTACACCAGCATCTAATGAATAGCCTTAAATTGACTCATCTTCACTGTCAAAGCAGATGTGTTTGGGAGGCTTCCAGCACTGATTTCAGAAATGGGAAAGTGTGTAAGGAGATAGTGATGGAAGACATGCATCCACTACAGATGAAAATTTTAATTTTAATTCTATTTCAGCTTCAGAATTTAAATAGGAAGAAAGTAGCATGATTTCAGTAAATGCTCAAAGGTGTTGAATCCTTCTACTACATAAAACTGTTTGAGAATAAACTCTTACGTGGACTACACAACAATGCATGGTCAAAAACATATTTAACTTTTCCTAACCAACAAGCATAGAGGGAAAACAAGGAGCTCCTTTTCTGAAATCCCTCACAAGTCACCAGAAACACCCTTGCATAGGTCCAAATAAGCTTATTAAAAAAGTCTCTACATACGTACAGTCAGTGTAACCTCCTCCAGCAGCTATCTTTCCTTCCTTGTGCCTGTACTACACATCACAGCTCTTCAAAACATCAGCATGAGATTGAGTGAAAATATTTACATATACCTTCTAAACTGCCCATTCATGAAAACTGCTGACTGCAAATTACTCTTTAACATGCTAGGCAAAGACATAAGTAAAAGATTTGCCATATATATTATGCAGGAAATAAACTGCTCTCCTAAATGGAGTCTAAGGTGTCTTCAAGTGCATCCAGTAAATTCACACTATTTCCTTTTTTGATAAAGAATACATCACAATTAATGGCCATAATCCAGAGGCATCCAGGCTCTTGCTTCACTCCATGCAGCGAAGCAACACTGCAAATTTAATGTCTTAATGAAGACACCAAAGTCACATTGAAAAAGAACACATAGCAAGATGAAAAATTCTCTAAAAAGGCTTGCCATAAAGAGAAGATAGAATCATAGAATCATTAGGATTGGAAGGGACTTTGAAAGATCATATAGTCTAATCCCCCTGACACAGCAGGATCACCTAGACTGGGGTCCTCAAACTTTGTAAACAGGGGGCCGGTTCACTGTCCCTCAGACAGTGTCATGGGCCGGGCTATAGTTTGTGCTGCCTGGCTTGTCCTGCCTGGGAGCTGGAGGGAGAGACAGGGGAGCTGCCCACCTTGCTGATGCCGTGAAGTCATCTGCGGCTGGTTGGTTTCCTCACCCCAACCCCTGGAGGTGGGGGAGGGGGAAGGTTTTTTTAATACCGGCGGGCCACATTGGAGACCCTGAGGGGCCATATCTGGCCCGCGGGCTGGAGTTTGAGGACGCCTGACCTAGACCAAGTCACGCAGGAACGCATCCATGTGGGTCTAAAACGTCTCCGGTAAAGGAGACCACAACCACCCTGGGCAGCCTGTTCCAATGCTCTGTCACTCTCACCACGAAGAAGTTCCTTCTGATAGTTATGTGGAACCTCCCATGTTCCAGCTTACAACCATCACTACATGACATTCAGAAGAGCCTGGATCCATCTTCCTGACACTCACCCTTCACATATTCATAAACATTAATGAGGTCACTCCTCAGACTCCTCCAACCTAAAGAGACACAGCTCCCTCAGCCTCTCCTAATACGGGAGGTGCTCCACTTCCTTCGTCATCCTTATTGCTCTAGGCTGGACTCCCTCCAGCAGCTTCATATATCTTTTGAACTGAGTGGCCCAGAAATGGACACAATACTCCAGATGTGGTCTCACAAGGGCAGAGCAGAAGGGGAGAAGAACCTCCCTTGATCTGCTAACCACCCCCCTTCTGATCCGCCCCAGAATGCTGTTGGTTTTCTTGGCCACAAGAGCACATTGCTGGCTCATGGTCATCCTGCTGTCCACCAGGACCCCCAGGTCTCTCTCTCCCAAACTACTCTCCAGCAGATCAGTCCCCAGCTTATACTGGTAGCTAGGGTTGTTCTTGCCCAGATGCAAGATTCTACACTTACCCTTGTTATACTGCATTGTATTTCTCACTGCCCAGCTTTCCAGCCTATCCAGGTCTTGCTGAATGGCAGCACAGTCTGCAGGGGTGTCGGCAACATCACCAAGCTTAATGTCATCAGCGGAATTGCTGACAGAGCACCCTAATCCCTCATCCAAGTCATCAAGGAATAGATTAAACAGGACTGGTTCTAGCACTGACCCCTAGGGCACTCCACTAGATTCAAGTCTCCAACTACACTCTGTCCCATTGACCACTACTCTCTGACTTCTATGCTGCAACCAGCTCACCTTCTACCTCACTACTCGATCATCTAGACCACTCTGCCTCAGTTTGGCTGCGAGGATGCTACATGAGACTGTGTCAAATGCCTTACTCAAGTCAAGATAGACCACATCCACTGCTCTGCCATCATCTATCCACCTGCATATGCCCTCATAAAAGGCTATCAGGTTGGTCAACCATGACTTTCCCTTGGTGAAGCCATGCTTACTGACCCTAACGACCCTTCTGTCCTTGATGTGCCTGGAGACCGCATTCAGGACAAACTGTTACATCACCTTTCCTGGGATGGAGGTGAGGCTGACTGGTCTATAGTTACCTGGGTTCTCCTTCTTACCCTTTTTGAGGACTGGAGTGACATTGGCAATCCTCCAGTCCCTAGGTACCTCTCCTGATCCCCATGACTTAGAAAAGATGAGAGTGGCTTCGCAATGGACAGGATGGACAGGAATAAGCAAGAAGAGATCAGACCCACTATTGTCAGATTTAACATCTATTTATTTCATTTAAAGTGGGGCTTTGGCTTAAACAGACTAGGTATTTGGTTGATGAATTTAAAAACAGTAACTAAACTAGACGCAAATTTTCTAGCCAACTAAACTAACAAATTACGGATGCCAAAGGTATACATACCACTACGTATGATGATGGTCTATAATTTTCACTGTGATCTTTTTAAACACACAACTTACAGTTTGTTTGCTCACTGCTTTAAGACCACAATGCATAGGCTATGTATTTTACACATCATGAGGTTTATGCTAATCCACATGCCTCTAAGCAGATTAATGCAGTTCAAGTTTTTAGAAACTGGAAGGAAACTCTGGAGGAAGCAAAAGTCTAAACTGGCAATAAAAATGCTTAGCATATATCCCAAGCAGGCTAAAACTAGTGAAAATTACACATATGGCAAAAAAAGAGCATCAGTAAAACATACAACTTACACAAACTAATGTTGCTTTTTTAAAAATAAAATAATCAAATGGTAACACTGCAAAAATAGTCTAAGTTAATTAAAGGAAGATTTCAATAATACAGTGTGCAGTATTATCATACTGGAATAGAAACACAATGCTGCATGTCCAATTCATCTTTACACGGACAGATAAATCACAATTAAACCACAGATACCATAGATCATAATGACAGTGATGAGTATCTAACAATAATTCTTAAAGATACTTTTTTCTGGAGTGTGGCCAGAAAAGGGTGGGCAGTAGGTCTAGGGAGGTTCTCCTTCCCCTTAATCTGTCCTAGATAGGCCACATCTGGAATACCGTGTTCAGTTCTGGGCTAGAACTAAAGGGAGCTATTGAAGAGAGTTCAGCACAAAGCCACCAAGATCATCACAGATGCTGGAGCATCCCCCTTTCTTCTTTCATCATCCATGAAGGAGAGGCTGAGACAGTTGGGCCTGTTTAGACCAACAAGTAGAAGACTGAGGAAAGATCTCAAAAATGCTTTTAAATAAAGGGCAAGTGTCAGAAGGATGGAAACAGGATCTTCTCAGTGGTATCCTATGACAGAAATGGGGGCATTGACCACCAAATGGAACACAGGAGCTTCCATCTAAATGCAAAAGATGGGTAACAGAGCACTGGAATAAGCTGCCCAGAGAGGCTGTGGAGTTTTTAACTTGGATATATTCAAACTCCAGCTGGACATGTTCCTTGTGGGATCTTCTCTAGATCATCCTGCTCTGGCAGGTGGGTCAGACTAGATGATCTCTAGGGACCCAGAGGTCCCTTCCAACTCCTACCATTCTACAATTATGATTTTGGAAGTCAAGGGAGCCACTGCTAGAGAATATACAGTTTTTTAAGTCCTCCTCTCCCCCTGAGAGTCCACTATCGGAATTCTCCACTGTACAGTCAACATATCTGTCAATCTTCACCTAACAAATGCCAGAATACTCATCCTTGCTCCAGATGTGTGCCGGGAAGTAGTTTTAGCATGAGTACCTGAAACATTTGATTTTTGCAGTGGACACTACACACAGTATGAGACATATTGTCAAGTCTAGGCAGTTTTACTTTATAAACTACCTCTTGCTACCAATGAAAACTGGTAACAGTCACTTCCACAAATACAAAGGAAAATGGAATTTTTAATCTAACAGCTGCTGAAGAGTTTAAAAATACTCAGACAAAAAATTCCAAATTTAGCAAGTTAAAGAGTTACCTGTAAGAAAAAAAATAATCAGAACAATGGAAATTAATGTCTCTAATTTGGTCAATTTTTTAGTGTAACTCAATGTATAAACTCCATTTTATCACAGACTAGAAAGGATTTTTTAGGTTTTAGAAAATATGCAAGAATTTAGAAACCATATTTAAGCTAGCTTCAGGTTAGGGATGGTATACTTAATTCTGTTAGTTTTTAAGTGTACTTTCTGGTAACAAACTAGCTCAAAATCACAATGCCCTCTCAAAGTGTTGTCTCAGTATTGCCACAACAGTTTGAAACAACTAACATTCAAATCCATCATCTGAGAATTCTTGCAGACTCCACAGCATCCAAATATTTTGCCAGGGATGGACAGAATTAACACTATAACACTATATTATATATTCACACTACTATAAAAAGCTTCAGGTACTAACCACAAAAAAATGTTTTTCACCTCACTAACACAAAGATTTTTGGCTTATTGCTTGTGGTTTTTTTTTTCCTCCTTATTTTCTCCAGTCACATGGAGAAGATGGTATAATCAACAGTAGTCTAGAACATTGAACTGATACAATAAAAGTATCATGCAACCTACAGTCATTTTTAATTTCATTTCACTGATGTAACTAAATCATCTTGTGTAAGAAACTGTATTTTGCAACAGAAACATTTCGTATCGTTTCACTTTAATTCTATAAATGTCAAAAACTTTAGATACTTAATCTTCCTGCAACTGCCCAACTTAAAGTTTTTGAAAGCAGTTTCAAATGATTTCAACTAATCAAAAAACTTACAGGAAAAATAACACCACACACAGTGCCAGAGACAGAAATCGTATACTGTTGACTGCAAATGGTTGGCAAGACAAGTAGTACTACCTGAAACTTTCAATACATTAATCCAAGTAAATATTAATGATACAGCCAAGAATCACAACACCATTCCCTCTACTGACTAAGTTTCTGGGATATGGGATTTGGAAAAGTGTCTTCCACTCCTCAGCTAAGAACCTCTGACCTTGTTGGAGAAAGAAGATTCATCACCAAGTCCTTCACTGTTTTTAAAGGACTGCAGTGTAAGTCAGTGATAAAACTCTTAAGTTCCCTGATTTTCATATAATACAAGTTTCACTATTACACCCAAGACATTATTCAGCTTCCAGCACTTGGACTGAAATCACAACAAAAGAATGGGGCTCCAAATTGAGCTAGAAATGACATGTTTCCATTTTTAAGCTATCAATCCGTATGATTTTGATCACAAACAAACATCCCCTGTGAAAAGCCATGAAGGCAGGCTTAACTATTTTGGATTACAAATTAAACAGTTAAGCCTAGTCCTTCAAAATGAAGGAAAGCATTTTAACAAGAGAAATAGTTTAGGTCAAGAGAATAAGTAATAAAACATTAAGTAAAGTAAGCTTTCCAGAACAGGGTCTTAAGTATGCTTCTGTGAAGCTCTCCTATCTTGAATAGCTCCTTTAACAGTACAGTCAAATAAATTAACACCACCATTTACTAAACGCATTTCAAAGAAAAAGCAATATGCAAAGTATGTTAGTTTTATTCAAATATCCACCTACAACCACAGCATCAAACCAGGTTCTTCCTTTCAAACATCACTCTTTAGGTTCTGCATTATACCTGCACAAATCTTTCAATGAAAACAGTTCAGAGTTTGTTTCACATCCATCTTAAGTTACCCACAGACTTTAATCCTATTACGGATTTACATATGAATAGTAAATTTCAGCTGAGCTGGGGACCAATTCATCTCCACTTTCCAACAGTAGCAAAAACAAAAAAGGAAAAAAACTTTGGCTTATCAATGTAAAAATGCAATGTGTAAAGTTTCTTTCAGAAGAGATGTTCGGTTTGTAACTACCAGGAGCTAAAGACCTAGTGGAAATTCCAGGAAATAGAATATGGTTAAGCAGTCTTGTGATGTAGTTTTCTATTATGTTCAGTAACTTTTGTTATTTACAGATTTTTTTAACATAAATATTTCAGAAATTATTAAAGAAGAAAAGCTTGGCAACTGCTGCATGAACAGTAAAGTACCAAGAGCATAACTCAGTAACCACTGAGCTAATAAGACCCAAGCCATATGTAGCGCATGAAACACAAACAAATTTATTCAGAACACTACACTGTAAGTTATGCTGACTGTCCTCTTACAAAGTAAGTTTTCACGTAAAATAACTTTTCTAAATCTTCTTACTAGATTCAATATTTGATGTGATCTGATTTTTTTTCCCTGAGGACAAAGGAACCATGCACCGGTGCACACTCAATGCATATACACTTCAGTATCTCTACACAGACACGTTTCTCTTGAAAGACTCAAACTGCATATGATTTTTAATATTCTCATTTTAGTGATGATTGACTAGGTATTTTGTCAGTCACATCTTAGGCTTTCTCTGTCACACCCAGATGACAAGCCATCTGCTTACAGCAGAAATTCTAGTAACAAATCTCTAAATGTATTAAACAAGTAGTCTGCTTACAGCAGAACTTCTAGTAATGAATCTCTAAATGTATTAACTTTTGGCACCTAAAGTACACCCTATTTCTACTTCTGCAGCTCTCAAGGTCATTGACATTCTCCTGACAGAAATTGTCACCCCTTGCTTTTACAGACAACAACCAGCAACTTTTAATCCACACATGATACCATTAACTTATTCAAGACTTTTTAATACATCTGCTGTTTTAAACAGTTTGTGGATTCATCTTCAGAATTTGTATTTGCTACTAACAATACATTAATATTTAACAGTGATTTACAACAGAAGTGCCTTCACTCTTCCACTTGCCTACAAAATGGGATCCTGCACCAACACACAACTTTCCAGTAGCTAAAAGAACATATTTTTATAATAAAGTAATTGCATTATTAAAGTATAACTCCTATGAAATAACAGTGAGTTAAAGATATACAACAGCCTCTATCTACAAAAAAATACACATCCATTGGAACAATCAAGAATACAAATACCAGGAAGAATCTGAATTTTTAAGTGTAATTCACTTTGAGTAACATACTGTAGGTAACACCCTTACACAGGATACTTTAGCACAATTCTCACTCTTTCAGCATATAAACATGGAACTTCAATCACTCAGTATACAAACTTAGTAAATCAGGTATCAAAACTTGACAACAGATTTCAGAAGCTACCTTTCAGATGAATACGATAATGTAACTATTTAATTTCATCAAAACTTTGAGAGATACCATATAACTCAGGGAGAAGAATAACTTTCAGTTACTGTGCTTCAATGAAACTTTTCATTCATGCTTTGACTATATTGAATACATCATCCAAGTAAGATTTAACTGGTCCAGTATTTTAACTATGTTTTACCTCAAACTCCTGTGGCTACAAGTATATATTAAGATTCTAAACAGAAGTTGCTACAAAGTCACGATCACTTTAGCCTTAGAAAAAGCACTGGACACTCTGGTCAAAGAAGGAGCAACTTCAAAGTTACATCAGGCTACTAAGGATCTTCCTGGCCAGGTTCTAAATACTGTGAAGGACAGATATCAGTATTTCCCTTACTGCAACAGCTGCTTTTGCTTCTACTGCTGTGCACCTCCAAAGAGGAAATTCTTGTCTTTTAGAGAGGATATTCCTGTCTTTTATATAAACACTCATTAGCTAAAGACAGCTTTTCAGCCCCCATTAGCTTTCTCCCCATCAATATAAACAAGCGGAAGGTTCCCCTTTAAGACCCAGATCCCTAGCCATCTCAGTGGCCTCGTCAACACTTACTTCACTTTGTCGGCATCTTTTTTTTGTTTGCTGTTTTTTTTAACATGTCTTTTACACTCTGGTTTCAGACTGATGTTGTCTTCATGACCCACAGCATAATTTGTTTTTGTAACTGCCTTAAGGCCTACCTTCTCATCTTGCATCTTCAGCCAGCTTCTATCTGAGCCTTACAACGTTACAGCTGCAAGACTTTGCATACTTTTTCTCACTTGCTATAGTCACATTTTGTCTCATATCACACTTTGTTCCACCTCCTCCACATTGTCAACAAGGCCAGCTCCTTGGATTATTCACCTCTCTCAAACTGATAGTCAGATGCTTTGTTCTGTCTTCCGCATACAAAGTCTATTTTCTAGAGTCATGAGAAGTCTTTTGCATTCTCCAGACCGAAACTTCTTTTAAAATACATTCTCTATGAAAAAGCATAGAACACTTCTGCACAAAGCAGAACTTCATACCCTATTTATATGAACTTGTAAACATAACTATTTACCTACTCTATGTATCCACAAATTATCCCTTCTTTCCTGAGACTGAAAGCTTACTGCAACTTTTTTTGTGCAGAACACAGTCACACAGCTGAGGCAGTAAGTTACTCTTTCATCATTTTGGAAAACTGCTTATTTCAGGAATGGGTTTTACTATTTTACTGATTTATTCCAGAACGAATTTTAATTTAGTTCAGTAGAACTGTGGCCAGCAACATATGCTCTACTCATATATTGTGAATATTCTGGCTTAAGGATCTTCTTAGGCTAGCATCTGTCAAGTGACCCATGGTAACTTTGTGTGACAACTCCTGAAGCTTTGTGACTTAATCACTCTAAAAATGCAACTATGCCTCTGTCAATATAAAAAAAAATGCTATCTAACAATGGAAGTTGAGACCTAGAAAACAAACATACACTTTACAGATGAGCGAGATTTCCATTGTTTACTTCTGCGTTGTAAATTTATCAAAATAAGTGTTAATATTCTATGTTTTGATTTAAAGACACAGAAGGAGGAGTCTGAATCACCCCTCTGTTATTCATATAAGTCTCAATTTGGACCATTCACCAGATAAATGAATTTAAATGGCTTACTATGTTATGCACATAAACAGAAAAACTGGAGCAAAAAGTAGCATAACCAACTAACAAAATTAGTCCCACAATTTCTCAGAAATCAGAAAACAGGAAGGACAAACAGAAAATAAGATACAAACAATAAATGCAGGACAACCTGAGAACTGACGATGCTAAGCTAAAGTATTAGCACTACAGGTGATGACAAAGAGCTGCATAAAGTTTCATGTAACAGCTTAAGTATTTCAGTGGCTTACTGCCAATGAAGTCTGCTGCTCTCACAGCAATGTCTTGGATTCATTATTCTTTTCAATGAGAAAAGAGTATATAGTACAAAAATAGGAGGGATACTCAAGAAGAATATATATTAAATTTCTGATGCAATTAAGAGCTGAATTGAGAAACAGAAAAAGGTACTAATAATCTATTTTTCCTTTCATTTCTGTGTATTTTCAATAGCTAAAGCAAGAAAAGTCTGCCCTATCAATGTTGTTACTGGCAACTCTATGAAACTACTATTTTGCAACAATCTTTCCTCAAATTCATTTTACTTTGTCTCAGTTTTACTCATTATCCAGGTTTCCTTCTGTGATGTCCTCCTGCCTCTCATAAAGCTCAAGAGCAATTATTACTACAGAAGCACCAAGAAAAACTAGATTAATCTTGCTCCTTTAGATACCTCAGAAGGCCAACAGTTCAGGGTATCAATACAACAATTAGTAGAAATAGCTATGAGAAAGTGATATAATCTTTTAGAGCACACATATGCTGAATTATTTCCAGAATACCAATATTTCCAAATTCTTGTAATCATCGGATGGTTTGGGTTGGAAGGGACCTTAATGACAATCTACTTTAAATTTCCCTGCCATGGGCCATAACACCTCCCACGGGCCATAACACCTCCCACTGCACTAGGCAGCTCAAAGCACCATCCAGCCTGGCCTTCAACTCTTCTAAGGATGGGGCACCTAAAACTTCCCTAGGCAACCTGTTCTAGAGTCTCACCACTCTTACAACAATTTTTTTTCTTTTACCTAATTTCAGTCTATCCTCTTTTCAGTTCATAACCATTACTCTTCATCCTGTCACCACATTCCCTAAAACAGAGACCCTTCTCACATTTCCAGTATGTACCCCTTAAGTATTAGAAAGCCACTATCAGGTCTCTTAAGAGCCTTTTCTTCTCCAGGCTAAAGACACCAACTTTCTCAGCCTGTCCTCATATGGATGGCGTGCCAGTCCTGATCATTCCCATAGCCTTCCTCTTGACCTGCTTAATGTCTTTCTTGTGCTGACTCCAGCAGCAGAGTGGTGGGATCTCACCAGAGTAAAGAACATTCGGACGAGTTACCTTCTTCAACCTGTTGGCCACGGTTCTCTTGATCCAACACAGGACATAATTGGCTTCTCTGATTTCAGCACACATTGCTGCCTTGTTTTAAATTCTACATTCACCAGTACTCCAAAGTTTTTCTCTGCAGGACTGCTCTCAATTCCTGCATCCTTCAGTCTGTGTAAATGCCAGGGGTTGCCCAGACTCCGATGCAGAACATTGTGGTTGGCTTGTGGAACTTGAGGTTTGCAGGTGCCCACCTCTCAGGCCTCTCTTAAATATTATACGGTAGTAATTTCAACCTGGAATTTCCATCATGCTGTTCTGGAGAATACACAAAACTTTGCACTCTTCTACAGCACAGCAGCATAACAATGCTGGCAAGCTCTGGCCATTCTCCCAGGTACCGCTACAGGGAAAGTAATGTAAGACTTAACTAAAGTTGTTATTTCTGCAGACAATAGTTAGCAAAAACTATCCCAATTTCCATTTCTATACTGTAGAAGGATTACTCACAGTGGTCTCCAGAGAATCAAACAAATTTAAACTCCACCTGATGCTTCATTTGCCAACAACCTGCTTGTAGTTCATTTGAGGGAAGTTTTGATCTATTGGAAATAATTCACAGCCTAGTTCCAAAGCATCTGCATATAGGCAGACAGTTAACCCGTTATGTAACACTGTGTAGACAGCAATCATTGATATAGTATACTTCAAATTTAATCTTCACTGACTGCTGAAAATGGCTCATTCTGTAAAGGTTCCTATTTCAGATAACGAGGGCAAGTTCTTCTCCAGCCTGTATCTATTCAGTAGACTGCTTGACTTCAAATTGAAACCACACATACACACCTTCAGAACAGTAAAAGCTTCTTGGCGAAATTTCAGGAATAGTTCAGCAATGGCCCTAACACTGGCAGATAAACCCTCTTCTAAAAGCTTAATGATACAAGCTGTCTTACAAATTCACAAATAAAAGCAGTAGTAGATTCTGGGAAATAAGTGTCACTTTCATAAAGAGAAAAGTAAAGGCTGGCCTGGAGCAGCAATATTTCTCTGAAATATTTATGAGTCCTCAGACATTTTCACTGGCCTGTCAAAAAGCAGAAAGTCTTCCAACCTGTAGAAGGTGTTAGGCAAAGATGCAAGATCTACGTGGTGGGCAGGGAGAGATACTTGCCTATTAAACTAAAAGTAGCTATTTCCAGTCTACAGCAAAATAGACTCCTGCTTGAATTCTGTGAATGAAGAATATGGCTTGTACAATGAAATCTATAAACTTTTTCTCCTTTCTGTGTTTTTGGAAATTATCATCACAAAATGAAACACTGAAATTTTCTGATAACAGGCACTTTCAAAGTCTGTCATTTCTGATGAGGTTTGATTTTGTTGCTTTTCTTCTCCTTGATTACAAAGGCATAATTTTGAATACACGTACCACCTGGATGTTGTAATGACAAAAAATGAAAAAAACTTGGACTTTGAGGCCAGATTAACAGAGATAAAATCTAAAGGAAAGCAGTACAATAGTTTGATGCAAGTAGTACACCTTGTCCTATGTAGGCATTCATGGTATTTCTGCTGTACTCTAATTTGTATCATCCTGATAGAAGAAAGATCATTAAAAAACAGTTACCACTACTGTATCACTGGTATTTCATCACTCTTACGTGATAGAGGAAGCGTATGTAGTATTCTGTATGGGATACAAGTTGCAGAGGTATTAACCAACCTGGGGAAACTCACTGAGGTCACTGAAAGTTTTGCAATATCCTTGCAAGAGAATGCTTTCTACATGCCCTGGTTGCGTGAAGATTGTTACATGAGTAAACTTTAAAAAAATTTTAGAAAGAAAGATACTACCATGAAGAAAATGGAGAAGCAAAAAAATTGCCCCAGGAGAATGATGCTTTTACAATTCTTTCAATATTTTGCTAATCAAGGTTAGGCTGGATGAGGTGCTGAGTGGCATGATCTAGATGTTAGGATTATTTGGTTTATATGGATTTAGGTTGGACTGGATGATCTTTGAGGTCTTTTCCAACCTTATCATTACTGTGATACTGTGAAGTACTAACATACTTCATATTTTTAATGGTACAAAAAGTTCAGGTGCAGTATTTTCTTAATATATTTGTTCTTTTTTGAACACGCTGTTCATAACATGATGCTGCTGCACTAGCAACAGAGTTCAATTAAGTACAGATGCTGAGATGAGTAACACCTAACACAAAGGAGAACACCCTTCTTATCCAAAAGCTTTTGATTAATATTCTTTCAAATTTATTCTTAAACTTATAACATTTCTTCGTGATTTTACTCCATTGAAAAGCAATTTTCCCTAGGTCAGCTAAGAAAGATTTCTCTCACTCTTACCAGTTTCGGTCTGTAGGTTCCAGCATCTAATGCTTCTGAAAAATTATGAGCAAACATTTTAAATCAGACTTTAGCTGCAAAAACTAAAGAGAATTTTTGAGATTGCCTCAATCAGCTACCACTGATTTTGGAAATCTAAGCATAACTTGATTAAGTATAACCTTCAACAAGAAATTCAGTGATACCTATTAAGTAAATAGCAATCCAAAGTTGCAATGGTTATGGTCAAGCATAACCAATATAGTATAAAAACACATTCTTTAAAAATACCTATTTGTACATCACTTCCCAAACACAGTGTATAGAAATTCTACAATATTGTAGAAAAAAAAAAATCCTACCTAATTGTCAGATTTCTGCCACAACGTAAACAAGATCTCCCAAGCACTAGGTGGAAAAAGGCACTGCTTAGGAAATTAGTATCTGCCATCACATTTCAAGTCTCATAATGCACAAGCTGCTTAAGCTAGATTTCATTATTTCACATTGCATTACTGTTCTTCTCTGTCAAAATCTTGGAATACAAAATTGATTTGGTAACATGATATAAAATGCATAAACCCCGACATTTTCCACCTCAAACACAAAACAGTGGGGGAAAATATAATCCAGAATTAACTCTTCAGTCAATGACTGCACACAAAAGATTACCACAGATTTTTCATCTACTTTCTGCAGACAGTAATTTTTAAGGACGCAAATTAAACTGTAGTGTTGAAGAGGGTTCTTACCACAAAAAGTAAATACAACTTGATAGATATTTTATTAACCCATTCTGAACAAAAAGCATTTTTCCTTACTTTACCAGCTCCAGTGAGTCATAAGATTATGGCCCTGTATATCAACTACTTCTCTCTACAACTCAATAGTTCTGAGTAAACTAGTTCAATAAACTAGTTTAATTTTAATAACTTTCAACAATTCTGCTGCACCAATTAAGGAGAACGTAAACAAACTAACTAAACAAAATAACTATTTGGTAATTTAGGATAGCGTGCACACCAAGCAGGGTCACTCTTAATATGCTCTAACACTCTGAAAAGACACTAATTTAATTTTACATTATCCACTAAAACTTTTATTATTGGTCTAATTCTTCCCCAAGTGTTCTACTACCAAATTTGTATAACTAAGGTTGCTCCTGTAATCTCTTACCAACACTGCTAATTTAGCAAAATTTAAAGATCAAAGCTGTCTAAGACTCTGAAGCGGGCTGCAATAGGACCTAGAAAGTAACAGGAAAAGCAAAAAATACATACAAGATTTAGAAGAAATCTTACAGCTGCTACCTTACACATGTGCAAACAGTGAAATAATTTTATAATCAAAAGTTTAAGAACATCATTCAGGTTACATTACAACATACGAGACTCCTATAAATAAAGTACAGGGGAAAGACACTGGTGAAAACCCAACTTCCCTCACTATTAAGACAAGAGATTGACATGGATCACTTCTCCCATACAGCTGTCCATTAAACTGAATGATAATTCTTTCAATTAGAATTTTCACTGAAAAACATCCCTTGTCAAAGTGGACACGGCTTAGAAAACATTTTCCATTTAAATACACTTTAAAATATAGAGCTAAGGAGTTTCAACTTTATACCACTATAATATTTCTAAACTAAAGCACTGGACTAATTGCAGGTCTAGGATACTTTGATTCTATCTTTTCCCCACAAATAGCACTTTATTTTCAAATGTCAATGTTTACTGAGATGACTTTTCCAGAAATTTGATCAGAGATGCCATACACTGTTATTATTTTCACTTTGTAGTACATACAGATGTCTAAAACTGTACAGCATACCATACACAAAGTTCACACTAGTTCACATGATTACTAAAACCAAACACAAGTAAGCAATGAAGACAAGGTATTCATTATAAGCCAAGGGTATTTGCCCAAAAGCCAAGAAATTAAGAGTATACTGAAAAAATTATCTGTGCAGAATTATCTGTTCCATTATACTGAAATCTGTAAGTTAATGTCTTTCAAAGCATTTTTATGTTACTAAATTAAATCCTCAGAAACCTTTGAAAATCAGTATTTATAAATACTACTCATCATTTTTATATATTAACACTGCAATACTGTAAAGCAAATTATTACATTATTGCAAAACTGACAAAAAATGCCCCTCAAAAATATCCCAGGAAGTAAGTTTCTTCCACACGTACCTACCCAACAAACTCAAGACAAAGTACATCTGTTTATATTTTGCAAGGTGACAAAGGGACAAATTTGTTCCACCTTGTTGACATCACAAACTTGTAAAAGTCTCATTTGGTAATGTTATAACACATGAACCAGAGAAAGACTGCCTCATCCTTACCCTGGCCAACCTCTTCTATCAGTGTTCCACAGTAAAACAGGACAAGAAATTTTTGTTTGCCTTGTGATTAAACAGTCCATTTCAAAACTGCAGGAGAAGGGAGAGAGATAAACAAGCCTTTTATTTAGTGTAAATGACATTTACACTAAATGTAATTTAGTGAAAATGACATTTCTTTTAAAAAGGAAGATACTTACACAAGCATCAAAATGCGGAAGTCTAAATCTCTGTTTATGAACAGCATGTTTTGGTTTAGTTAAGTCTCATTCCAGCTTCAGTAACCGACATATTCACACAGCATTATTCTAGTTACGTCAGGTACACAAGCACTCACTTATAAAAGCACAGAGATAATGAGAGTTACAAATAAAAAGCATGGGGAAAAATCTCTTACATTAGTAAAAAAGAAGGTGCTCTTAAAATTACTTCTTCAAAGAAATGACTGCGAATATCACAGTGAGGACAAATATATTGTTACTCTTCTATTCAGTAATGCATGCCAAATAGTTTTTCTTTACTGTCACAAAAGTCACACCTTCTGATATGAGAAAGTTGGTCATCAATTAATGACTGAACAAGCAAAAATTGCATTTCACCATTTGTGAACGTGATTTCTAGAGTTGCAGATACAATGCCATTAATTAAATACAAAAATCACGATTCTATAAACACACCTTTAAACTTTAAGCTGATAGGCTAAAATAAAAGAGAAGCCTATCTTAGAGTAGGGACACAGTTTCAAGCTACAGACTGAACTGCTAAGTTGACTATGTTATAGGCATACAGAGGAGACCCAAGAACTGCTCTGAGTGCCAGACTAGTCCTCACAGGAGTATGTCAAGACAATCCACACTGAAGCCTTCCATCCCTGCCCATGTCCAACCTACAGATGTTCCATTTATCTTCTACTTACTTTATTCTCCAGGCACTTCAGTCCAAATGATGACCATCATCCTTTCTTAAGGATCTAAAACTTACTGCTATGGAAGAGTAGGCTAATTATAGCCCTCAATTTCTCTGAGTCTTTAACACAAAATTTTCTATTACAGAATTCAAACAATGCTATTGTCCCAGCTATTGCTAAGGCAGAAAGTGAACTGTGGTCCATATGCTACAGATATGCAAACTAACCCAAGTGACCACAGAGTCAGGCTTAATCTTTTAGCAGAATTCACCAAATGGTATGCTGAGCTCTTTATTTTCTTAACTTGTTGAACTTTAACAATTTGCAAAGAAATACTAATTTTTCTTGCAAAGGGGATAGATTTTTAAATACCGGTAAGTTAAAATGTCAGAAAGTATTTTCCCTATGTTAAAAAAACAAACAACAAAAAACCCAAGAAAACTGGATTACAATCTTCTAATACATTTTAAATTTACTTCTAAATACTTTCAATTATTTTAAAATATCCTAAAATATGTTATGTAATTCAAGTTACCATTTTTTGACAAAAGTACAGTTATAGCTGTTTACTAGAATTCACCAGTGAATGGAAAGGACTATGCTCAAAGATGTAAAACACATTATTTTGTAAGCCTGTAAATACATATGTATAGGGCAGTACCTTTGAGGGGTACCTAAAGCCGCTATTTGCAGTCTTCCCTGAGATGCAGGCGATAACATTAACCTTTTAGACTGGCAGGATCAATCTTTCTAGTTTGAAACATTATTTCTCAAGTCACAGGCTTGTTTTTTGACATCTTTAACTCTGCAGCTTTGCTATTGTAAAAAGCACAGAATCAAATTCCTTTTTTCCAAATTGAAAATGACTTTATCAGAAAGGAAACCTAGAGACTACACGTCTTCATGGCAATATTTGGCAATACAGAAGCATTAAGACTGAAGCATCATACCCTTATAGTTTTGTTCACATGCCATTTGAAAAGAAATCAGATGCAGCTGAAATGAATCAGAACTCAACTGCCTTAAGACTGCATGGAGACTGACTTATACATTAAAGTAGCAGTAAGGAGTAACTGGGTCTCAGTCTTTCAGTTTACTGAATGTTGTGGAACCCATACAGGTGGCGATGCTGCCCTTTGTTAAGTATTTATCGGGGCCATCAAACTACTGGTTTTCTACCTGTTTTCCTGCAGTGTAATCACTAAATTAGCACCAAACTCTGTGATAAAACACAAACTGAGAGGAGAGCAGCTAAGAAGCAGCCACTCTCCATCTTCTTTGCTAGGTCCTGGGGAACAGGAGAGGTGCCTAGGAACTGGAGGATAGCAAATGTTGCCCTAATCTTTACAAGGGGAAAGAAGGAAGACCCAGGTAACTATAGACCAGTCAGCCACGCCTCCATTCCAGGAAAGGTGATGGAAGAATTTGTTCTAGAGGCTGTCTCCAGGCATATCAAGGACAGGAGGGTCATTAGGGACAGTCAGCATGGCTTTACAAAAGGAAAGTCATGCTTGACAAACCTGACAGCCTTTTATGAGGGCATATGCAGGTGGATAGATGATGGCAGAGCAGTGGATGTGATCTATCTTGACTTAAGTAAGGCATTTGACAGTCTCTCACAGCATCCTCGCAGCCAAACTGAGGCAGTGTGGCCTAGATTTTCTGGTAATAAGGTGGATCGTAAACTGGCTGCAGGGTAGAAGTCAAAGAGTAGTGGTCACTGGAACAGAGTCTGGTTGGAGGCCTGTATGTAGTGGAGTGCCCCAGGGATCGGTGCTGGGACCAGTCCTGTTCAATCTATTCATTGATGACTTGGATGAGGGATTGGCATGCACTGTCAGCAAGTTTGCTGATGACACAAAGCTGGGTGGTGTCGCCAAGTGCCCTGCAGACTGTGCTGCCATTCAGTGAGACCTGGATAGGCTGGAGAGCTGGGCAGAGAAAAATGTAATGAGGTATAACAAGGGTAAGTATAGAGTCTTGCGTCTGGGCAAGTATACCAGTATAAGCTGGGGACTGACCTGCTGGAGAGTAGTTTGGGAGAGAGAGACCTGGGGGTCCTGGTGGACAGCAGGACGACCATGAGCCAGCA
>VXBP01002294.1:0-20203 GCA_013400115.1 Rhinopomastus cyanomelas | reverse complement strand
TTTGTGTCCATCCAGTTTGCTAAACTTATCCCTAACCCAGTCCTCATTAGCCAAGGCAGGCTCCTCTCTTGCCTCAACCTCCTCTGGAGTCTCAGCCGTCTGGGGCTCGATATTGAGACAGCCCCCAGGAGTATAGAGAGAGGCAAAGAAGTTGTTGAGTCCTCTGTCTTCAGAACACCCACCTCATTCAGCAGGGGGCCTACATTGCCTCTAGTTTTAATTTTACCTGAAATGCATTAGAAGAAGCCCTTTGTGCTGCCCTTGATCTCTCTTGCAAGGTTTAATTCCAAGGAGGCCTTGGCTTTTCTAGTTGCATCCCTACATTCTCTCACCACAGCCGTCCTCTAAGTCGCCATCCCCTCCTTCCATGACCTATAGGCTTTCTTCTTCCTCTTCAGTTTGCCCAGCAGCTGCCTGTTTAACCACACAGGTCTTCTGGCTCCTTTCCTTGATTTCCTACCTGTTGGAATGCTTTTGTGTTGGGCTTCAAGACAGTAGTCTTTGAATGTTAACCGGCTACCCTGAGCTCCTATACCTGCCAGTACCCTGTCCCATGGGATTTCCCCTAGCAATTGCTTGAAAAGTCCGAAGTTTGCCCTCCTAAATTCTAGGGTTGTTATTCTGCTAGGTATTCTGTTCCTGCATCATGAGATCCTGAACTCCACCATCTCATTCATGGTCACTGCAACTAAGGCTGCCCTCAACCTTCACCGCTTCAACCAGACCCTCCTTGTTGGTGAGTATAAGATCCAGTAGTGCTCCTCTCCTAGTGGGCTCCTCCATCACTTGCATCAGGAAATTGTCAGCAATGCACTGAAGAAACCTCCTGGACTGTGCATGGATGGCTGAGTTTGTCTTCCAGCAAATATCTGGGCAGTAAAAATGCCCCATGAGAACCAGGGCCCGTAGCTGTGAGGCTGCTGTCAACTGCCTGTAGAAGACCTCATCAACGTCCTCATTCTGATCTGGTGGTCTGTAATAGACACCCACAACAGTGTCACTCATGCTAGCCTCTTCTAGATCTCCTAAGACACTGGCTGCCAAGTAGGTATTTCTTATTTCTGAAAGATTTCAAGAAATATTTTCAAACATGACCCTGTGTGTTCTTTTCAGTGGACAAGTATGTAAGATATATAGAAAAAAATATATATGATAGGGTAATAAGTTTTTTTGCACAGGTGACTACAAAAAATCTTTCAAGTTATCTGAGGCCTATTGACACCAACATTAACATAACACTGATCATTGATCAGAATGTTAGTAAGCTATACGTATGTTGAATTTATTAAACTACATTTGGAGTTCAGAGTTATTGTAAAGAAATCACGTGAGACCTGATGACTATACCTTAACAATTAGCAATCCAGAGTACAACTCACTCCATGCTATTCCCCTAAAATACACACAATTTTAGCTTCAAATGATTAGTAAAATGCTTAACAATGATTATGATAAAACCCAAATTAACCAGAGAACAATAATGAATAACTACAATAGAATCATTACAGCTATTGTTGGCCTTAATGGAGTAAATGTAACCTACAAATTTGCATTATTTAAAGGAAAATGAAAATTCTTCCTAAATAGTTTTGTATGAACCAAGACTATTTACTACTATAATAGTGGAGCCTGGTGAATAAACTTTTATGGTATAGCAACACTCCAATGTTTAGGGACTAAGCTACATGAAGTTCCCCTAAAACTCTAACTTAGTTCAGGAACTATATGTACTGTCTCTATCAAATTCAAGTAGCAAGACCTGTGTAAACCCACTGAAAGCAAACCATTCACACTTATAATTTCAAATATTCTTTAAAATCATTTACAGGAAACTAAAGTGAATTCTATCAAGGTGAATGTCATTCCATCGAAGTGAATAAAACCACTAAGGAAATCCTAAGTCTTTGGTAACTAATGCTATTTCTATAGTTTCACCTTTAAAACAAATGTACATCTAAATCTTATTTTTTGTTGGTTTTTCATTACAGAACAGCAAAGCGTGTAACAGTCATACAAAAATTGATGAGGTTTTTCTGTTCTTGTCTGAAACAGTGATCTGCTTATATCTGTGATAAGCTTTATGCTATCTTCAAATAGGATTTAAAAATTAGTGTGTTTTACAATTCGGTATTTCACCCATTTTTACTTGTCCTTGCCAAAATACTTGTTAAAATTCAGTAATTACATGCAGGTAGAACAACTGCAGTTTCAGATACGATTCTGTCCCAGCATTCACACAAAGGTACAAAGGGTGTCACCCACATTTAGGCACACTGATTAGCTCAGATTCAAGTTACTGTGCTTCTGCTGACTTTGAGTAATTACACATATAAACTTAGCCCAAGAAAAATACAAACTAATTCATCCTTCCTTAGCCAGCAACAAAACAGGGTTAATTTAAATCAAGTTTTGTGCTTCAGTGTATGTCAGAACAGATACTTTTCTTTCTGCAGAACTTAGTAGCTCAATATCCATTTGAACCTAAGATTGAGAAAGATATTCAGAGTAGGAATGATCAGTCATACATATGCTTTGAACACACAACACTGACTACTTCACATTGTGTAGAGACATGTGTACTAGTCACTGTCTCTAACCCTTCATTCATAACCTCAGCAGAACCAGGGAAGAGCACTTGCTAGTATATTAGACACACAGACTCAAAAATCCATCTCAGTAGCAGGAGGTTCAAACATGCATTTGTCACCATCCACTGCAGTCTTCGACTGGCTCCAATATTGTTACAGCGTAGAAAACATTACCTTCTCCTCTTGTCAAAGGAATACCACCTCTCAGTGCAAAAAGGAAAAAGCCTGAACAGAGAATATGATTATCAAATTAATTGATTTAAACTCTCTTTCAGGAAGTCAACATTATTCCAATGTCTTCTATTAACTACCCAACATGAATTCCTTATGCTGCACTACATGAATTTTGAATTCCATTTTTGAGGGCTCACACACCTCAAACTTTTGACTGACACTCAAGGGCTAACCTGTACAACAGCAGTATCACAACAAAGTCCCTTTCTGGTCTCACTCTGGTTCTTTTTTTTGTTGTAGAATTAAAGATTAAAAATTTTCCTTGCTGCATTGTAGAAGGTGGTTAACAAAATAATGCTTTAAAAATATATATACTACTTTTCCATATGTCAAAATCCCTGTCATTAAAAATGTTGATGATCTGACTATTAAAAAACCCCCTCTAAAACAGAACACTTAACACAGAAAAGTTGACATCAATAAATACTCAAGCACTATTTTTTCTTTGTATCAACACAAAACTTTCTAGACATCTACCAAGAAATACCATATCCCCCGTCTGAAAGATTACAATTGTGAAGCCAATCAAAAGTTAATAAATGCTTCTGCATTCAAGAATTATGTGTAATTGTGTAACTTTCCACTCCCAGACCAAATCTTCATTTAGCTTACAGGAGGGATCTGCTCTGGAAATGAATCTGTTTGTAATGTTGTAAGGCTATTTGTAAGGTTGTAAGGTCTGCTGTATATCAGACTGTCCAACTTCATGTAAAATGAAAGGGAAATACGAAGAAAAGTAAGCTACAGATCAAATAGCAGGAAATAGAACAATGCCACTCTTAGGAATCTCATTCTACTTCTATTATTAATGGTAAACACTTGTGGGGGTTTTTTCCTGCATGCACCAAAGCCTAATTTGTTGAAGCACTGATTAGTCACAGCTGTAACCAAAATTAACAGAATCTATTCTAATATTATCATACATATCATGACAAAAAAATGCAACAAAACCCAATAAGATTCTAGTTAATGAATAAGTCAGTTCCTACAGTTGTTCCAGTTAGACTTCCAAAGTCATAAAGACCAACCTTTCCATCTCAGTTCCCAGTCTATATGATTACACACTTTCCTGAAAAGCATTCTGAGAATAAGTGTTTGTGAAGCATTCCAAAAGACTGCAAGGGAACAAATAATTATTTCACTATAAAAGAGTTTAATGATGCAAACTGATTAACAGCAAAGAGAAACCAAAATTCTTAATCATAAAAGCACAGGATTGGAATAAATCACAAGTTCTCTCTTTCCTTAATGCAAAATCAACAATACATAACTACCTAAGGCCAGTCTTTGGAGACATTAATATAACCTGGGGTTTTGTTTCTTAAAAAAAACCAGAAAAACCTCCCAACAACCACAAGTCCATTAAGAGGGCTATATTCATTCCACACCATCAGTGAAAAGAGATCCTGCTGTATGAAAAGAAGACAGACTTAAACACCACCACAATGCACACAGAGATGCCAAATCCAGACTACACAGGTGATCGAACTTCAGAATTCATACAAGTCCTGCACATTTCTGAGCTTTTTTTTAAAAGTTATTTCCTCAGTTTAAAAAAAAAAAGACAATTCAAACAATGAATTCCTGTGTGTGAAACAATGCTTGTTGTCCCCTGTCAATCCTTGTTTTGTATTTCTGGCTACTCAGGCAATTTGTTCTTCCCCTCTGTGTCCTCTCTCAGCACATACTTCCCACCCATTCCCATCCCTAAACAACCTCTCTTTACACTCATTTCCAAAGGATCTTCTATGTCTCGGCTTCTTGCTAAGGGTGTTTCATGGTTCTTACTGTACCTGTACTCAGGACATTTGTATCTGCCCCAACAGCCCCATTACACAGAGCTCACAAGTCAGTCATTACTTCCTCAGGAACTTCAAACTCCTATCCTCCTCACAATTCTTGCCCTTCAAACTCCCAACTGCTCACCATGCATTCAACCACCCAGCCACCCCCAGCTTCAGTTCTGGTATTTTCTACACTCACACAACTAGCATTGTGGATAAACCAGGAATGGACACCAGAAAAATAAGCATCTCTATCATACCTTACTGCTCAGAACTGTATTTAATCAGAAAGCCCTGTGGTGCGTATGCACCATATTTTTCAGTATCAAGTAAACACAGAGAGACTACACTACCACAGACACTTTTACATTCAAAGAATCACTGACTCACAGAATCGCAGAATCATTAGGGATTGGAAGGGACCTCGAAACATCATCTAGTCCAATCCCCCTGACACAGCAGGATCACCTAGACTAAGTCACACAGGAACACATCCAGGTGGGTCTTAAACATCTCCAGTGAAGGAGACTCCAAAACCACTCTGGGCAGCCTGTTCCAGTGCTCCGTCACCCTCACTGGGAAGAAGTTCCTTCTCAGGTTGATATGGAACCTTCTATGTTCCAGCTTACAACCACTGCCCCTTGTTCTATCACTAGATGATGCTGAGAAGAACCCAGCTTCATCCTCCTGACACCCACCCCTCAAATATTTATGGACATTAATGAGGTCACCCCTCAGTCTCCTCTTTCCAAGCTAAAGAGACTCAGTTCCCTCAGCCTCTCCTCATAAGGGAGGTGCTCCACCTCCATCATCCTCGTTGCCCTAAAGAATGTGATAAGTAGTATAAAAAAACAACTTACAACTACAATTTAGTTGTGTGTGCATGATCATAGTAATTCATTACATAAGCATATACTGGTTTTTTTGTAGTCATAAAACTTATCTTACATGTGGCACATGACATACATATAAAAAACAAATCCAAGGTAAAGAGTAAAAAGAGGTGCTTTCTATGGGACTTCACATATTTTTACCAAGGGATTCGAATAAAACACAGTTAGTAAATACGAAACAGTTTCCCATCCAAGACATTTTTTGCTGTTAACTTTTATGTATAAAAAGCAACTGTTCTTCAAACACAACGAACAAACAAACCAAATTTGTAGAAAACCCAAAAGGAACACATTTATTTTCACAGAAAATGTCAGTCACAAGTAAAGACAAAGGAAAAAAAAAAGGTAAAACAGATTGCACTACCTATTCTACGTACAAAGAGTATACAACATAAAAAGCCACTTGGTAACAAAAAAAGTTCAAGAACTTCTCTCCCTGCTACAGACTAGGCATTTGAAGGTGGACTTAACATCACAAAAGCAATGTTCTGTCCAGGAATGCATTTGCTATACCTCAGAATGGTCTTGCTTTCCTAACTGATCCTTACAGCAGCACAGCAACAGAAGGGCACTGCAGTCGTCTACCACTGGACTGCAGAGGTTTCCATTCAACCTCTTTACACCAACTGCAACAATCACCAGTTTAAGCAGCAAGAGTTTTACCCCTAAGAGCCAATAACCAACATTTAAGGTAACTTCCAGCAGGTAACTAGGAACCCTGAAGGTTAGCAGAATAATATTTTGAATCTCTGTCTCCAATATTGCAAGCAAACCATTTAATCACTTGTAGGATTTAGGTTATTATCTAGTTGTTATCTGTGTTTTTTCTGGTAAACTTCAGGATAATTTGATCTCTTCACAATTTGGAGGGTAATTCTAATTTTTCAGGACAGGAAATTACTACTTTCCAGCTGTTGGCACCACTGAGACAGTTGAAACTTAATAGGTATTTAAGGCCATGGGTAAATCCCACTCTATACTCCTTGGAGGTCCAGTATGAGAAACAATGAGCCTGATACGTTGAAATACAGCACACTCATAACGCCAATACAGTCAAAGAAAACAATGTTATGAGTGTCCTAAGTGCTGTAAAGCAACTCTAAAAACCTGAAGAATAAAACATGTCAAACTATACATGGTTTATAAGCACTTTCAAAACTCCCTCTTTTGACTCTGTTTCCATCTTCCATCTGCAAAATGGAAATATCATATTACAGATTTGCAAACGGATAAGTTCTCTAATGCTTGTAAAGTGTAGGCATTTACTTTGAGATAATTCCTACAAATTAACAAACGAAAACACTTCAGCATTCAGGAAAGATTTGGATGTCCACAGCAAGTAATAAAACAACAGGCTACACAGTGAATTACAAAGAAAACAAATGCATTAGGTAGGTTCTAATAGTACAACAGTCAGCTGGCATTTCCCATGCATGTATGAGGCCTTGAACTGGAGCTGCAAGGGTTAGGGGTAACACAATAATGTAGCTAAAGGCGCAGTGTATGAATAAGGGAACTGGATTATGTTTGCTTCTGTGGTCTTAACCTGTTGTTTCGTTATCTGAGTCACTCACTTTGCAGTCACTAGTTTAACACTAGTTTTTTTAACACTACTCCGCTAAAATGTATCAAAGCAACCCACAGCAATAAGCTGATAATTAAAATATTTATTCATATAAAGACTTCTGAGATCTTGATTAGGAAGATGCTTTAATACAAATACCAAAGCCATAAAAGTAACTTCTCTAGATTCTTTTTTTTTTCTGACCTTAACAAGAAAAATGGTCTTCCGTGCTCATGGGGTTTTTTTAAGTTATGTAAACCAAGAAGCAATCTTCAAGTACAGTATCAACAACCACACTCAATTAGACTGGAATCCCTTCTAGTTTCTACTTAGAGCTACACCAACATTCTTCCTGTCCTCCTTTTGCTAGTGAGGTTTTCCACACTGAACAGCAGGGACAGGAAATGAGACACAGTTAATGTAAAAATGAAGCACTTCTCTCACACATACTTTGGGGTCAGGATGAGCTAAAAAGAAGTATGCCTATAACACTAAGAAAATAAAAACACCAATATAGATTCATTACATTTAATATTTCTATAATACAACCCTAGAATACAACTGTCCTTTCAACATGACTTCCTTTCTTGATTATTAAAAAGTATCATTACCGCACAGGATTATTAGCAATAATAGAAAGGTATCACCAATTTCAAGCATGTTCTTGTAAGTGTGTCTCTGCAAGTGATTAATCCTTATTGCTGATGACTCAAAATCAGAAGCTAACCTAAGCTCTACTACTCATAATAAAGGCATATGAAAACAAAGACTGGAAAACAGCAACATTGTACTGAAATTGTCATTTTTTTCAAATGCTTTTTCAAATCTTAAATATTTCTACTGATGTTTTGTGACACTACAAAGCTACCATAACACTCTATGACCCATCTCATGTCCACCAGACGAATTCTAAAGCTATTTTTAATGCTATTTTTCCAATTAAATATGCCTATAATTGCTGTCACAGTATCCAGATATTCAATACAACATGCTTACCTAGAAAGATTTCTAGAAATAAATTTCTGATTTTTAAGACTTAATTTCTTGTCTACATTTAGATATTATTAACAAAGTATGTTTATTCTTTATAGTTACAGCAATTCCACTCTATATTTCTTGTGCAGTATTTATAACTCAGTAATACAAATTTAGTGTGATTACTTTAACACTTAGTAATCCAATATACCCATAAAAGTATCACACTTGACACTGAAGACAGAGACTTGTTATATCAAGTCCTGTTTCAAATCAATTCACATTTTCACTATTTTTCATCTACTGTCCTTCAAAATATATGTCTTTTATACTGAAAATGACTATATACATGAAACATTTATGATTAAGGCTCCATTACTTTAATCATCAAACTAACACAACAAAAATATCCTGTGGTTATATCCCAAGGAAATTGTTATATGTTGCCTTGATTCTGCAAAAATATTAGTGTACATGGAGTCTCTAGCATGCAATCAAGTTTCATAGGAGTAGCTGTACTCTTATATCAAAAAAAAGTTTTAGTGATGTAGTTTTTCTTATCTCATCCTGGGTTTTTTCCTCCCAAATCAAAATTCAAACATTTCAAACGTAAAAAAAATAATTTTATCAGTATGCCTGTTCCTATGGCTTTAATTTTGAGTGTATAAAAAACAACTTTAAAAGACAGCAATAGGCTTCAAGGAACTATATTTTTTTTTGTTGGAAGAACTTTCTTCTGAGATAAATTTACTACATAAATGTATGTGATAAGGTAATTCTTAATCACGAATAATTAAACGTCATTAGAAATCACAGACAACATCTTACACTTCCTTCTATAAAACACGTGTTTTTCACACCAGAACAGCATGTGCTTTCTGATTTAAAAAAAAAAAAAAACAACACCGTCATAAACACAACCCAGCAAGATAAAACTTGACAGAAACTGCATAACTACATTAGCTCATTTCCTGCTCTTATCCGGTATATTTAAAAGCAAACCTCATGAAATTAAAAGTAAGTTGGAGAAGTTAACTGCTGCTATCTTAACAAATCCATTGTTGTTAAAACAAGAGCTGTTTGAAAGGCACGACCAAAGAAACACTAGAGCTAATGTCGCTTCCTGATGATGAAAACTACCCAAGAACTACAACTACTTCACAGTCCTTTCTTTCCTGTAAAGCAGAGTTACACTCGGCCTCTACTTACGCTACCAACTGAAATAAAGTATCAATTCAGTGGTATATACTGAGGTAGGGACAGTTAGAGACAACTAGCGGCTCCCTCTGCAACTCACAAAGTTTAAAAATAAAAAGCTGCTTTCTCAAAGTGTAAAAGGTTCCTCTCCACGCACGTAGGCCTTAGGCCCTGTTGCAAACAGTGTCTAACAGGACCAGGCAGCACAAAGACAGGAATGGGAGATTAGTGGGAGGGAGGGAGGCCGGGATTGGGGCTCAGCAGGATCTTCAGGCTTTTTAAAATTCAAACTGCTCCCTGACCAGTACAAATCACGGACATGCTACTGACTACTACACGGATTTACAGCATTAAAAACACGCCTTCTACGTGACAGCTATATTAACTTCACCCTTCTAAACATGTACCAGGACATTCAGAAGACACGGTAGCAGTTTTATTAAAAGACTCCAAATACAAAACATTAGCCACTTACTATTACAACACATCCACCTGAAAAACTTTAAGAGCAGACAAATTATATAATTGATACTTGTTTGCCATTTACAAATTTACTTTCTATTTGAAAGTAAATTTTCCTCAGTTATGTAATACTCATATAAGTATTTATTAGCTCACAGAGTGTCTTATTTTAAATCTACCTTAATTTTTAGTAACACTCTCATCACTATCACACATAAGTCTGAGATTTACTTGCTGTAAATTAGCTACCATGTATTTATAAAGACCTGACACTTAATCAACGGTCATTTACTAAACACATTTGACCTGTTAAAATGACACCTCATTACATATTCAAACATCATAGACACAATCAACCAATAACAACGTCAGGATCTCAAAGTGATATGACCTGACAAGAAAGGATGACACTTAAGCATTCCTCACTCTCTGCTTAATTAGATTTACATTTGATTTTCAAGTACTGTAGGTAAAAATCTCATCTTCCCCTTGATCCCTTAAACGTCACAAACTCCACACTTTACACACAATCCCTCTCTCATTTTGTTTTTCAGAAGCATAAAGTAGTATTTACGCTTAATTTAGCCCATATTCCTATAACGTACACAGCACATAGCCACTTAGATTGTGCAAAATATCCAATATAATTTACTGGCCTACCTGTATTACTTGGTTCTGCAGGTGACCATGTTGTGCTAATTATCAGACGAGCAGTAGTTTTATGCTATAAATATATTAGGTGACTAACAGGCTAATCAATCGCTACATCGCTATATTATTTAAAGACTAATCCTCTGCACACTATAAATCCATACGCATTCGAACTTTAGAATGTTCAGAAAGCAGTTAGAGGGAGAAGTCAACAGCGAAGAGGAGTAGTATTTTTGTTCCTGGGTACATACACCGTATCCCCCTATTCCTTCTCTTGTTTCCCTACTTCGGAAGGCTGTCTGTGCTGGGACCTTCCTCCCCTACCCTAGGTGAAGTTGTAAATACGGCACAGGATCAGTGCACATTTGCGGCTAATTGCATTGTTTCCTCCTTCTCTTGCTGCTAGTCCTCACTGGGTTGAGGCCTGTCACTGGGAAGCAGCTTCGCCTTTCTAATCCCCGAGCTGGAGTAAAGGCGCTGGCCGGCGGGCCTGCGCTCTCCAGCGGGCCTGGGCCTCCCAGCAGCCCGGGAGGAACCAATCTCCACCGCCAAATCCGAGCAAGCAGGAAGGGGGGCAGTGAAATAAACACCTCCGGTTGCCACTTACTCCCCTCTAGCCCGGATAACAACGAATCCCCTCTGCTCCCGGCGGCGCTGGGCCGCCGGGGTTGGGAGGCCCGGCCCGCCGCTGGAGAGGGTAAGGAGGCGAACTGGAGACGAGGGGAATTTACCTGGGAAAATCGGCGTCTGAATCCAACGAGAATCCAAGAGGGGGGGAAAGAAATCCGCCCCCTTCCCTCTCAGAGGAGTCGCCGCTGCTGGGCCACCGCCGCCGCCGCGGAGCAGGAGGAGGAGGGGAGATAATATAACAACAATAATCCAGGCCGGGAGGGGGGCTGGCTCCTCTTCCGTCTCCTCCTCAGTGCAGCGAACATGTAGAGCCGGGGGGTGAGCGGCCGAGGCAGATCCCTTCCCCTTGCGCCTGCTTCACAACATCAACACGGGCCGGGCCGGGCCGGGCCGGGTCGTGCCGAACGGGTTCCGAGGCAGAGTCCGGGAAGCAGGGGGTGGCCGGGGCGGGGAGAGGAGGGCAACGCTGCTGAAGGGTCGCCGCCGCTCCCTTCGTGTGTGCGAGTGCAGGAGGGCGGGGGTGGGGGCANAAACGCCAACAGCCTCCTCCACCACTGCCTCGCCGCTCCCGCCTTACGCTGCTGGAGCGGATCCTTAAAATCGTCCAGTGCCGCGACCCTTCGCCACCCCTGCGGTCGCCGCCTCAGTTTATCTTTCTTGGGTTTTTTAACTCCCCTCGCTTTCTGTTCCCCCGCCTCCCATCCCCCCGCTCTGGAACAAGCCCGGAGTTAATGCTCAGGCCCGCGCCCAAAGGAAGGCTTCATCACTGAAAAAAAGAGATGTTTTAGGTATTTTGTTGTTGATTTTTCTGTCTGGGTTTTTCTAGTTGGGTTTTTTTTTTTTTCGTTCCCTAAGGACGGAGGGGAGGAGGACCGCAAAACACCGCCTCCCAGACGTCGAACGGCGCCTTAGCGTCGAACGGCGCATGGAGGCGCCAGCTCCCCCAGGCCGGCGGTGCGAAGTGTCCCGGCCGTGACAGAGGCTGCAGCGGCTGCCACCGCCCGTGTCCTGCCCCGGGGGTTTCGTAGAAACGGAAACATCCGATGCGGAAAGCGGTGCCGGGGTGAGAGATTTCCATGTGGACAAAGCGAAACCAGAGTGGCTTATAAAAACTGCCTTTTCGGACGAGTACGGTGGGGGTAAATGCTGATGTTCAAGTCCTTCGCTGGAAGCTGATGCTACCCATTGCCGTCAGATTTACTGGAAGTATTATAATTGTTGGTTGTGAAGGAGTCTTTGAAGAAGAACAGTGTCCTAGTCTGAAATAATTTTTTGATGTTCATCTGTACAGGTAATAATAGCCGAGAAGCATTTACATCCAGTGAATTAATTATGTCTTTTCGTACCACGTCATTCTGCACCTCAGTACTTGGACAAAAATAACTTGATTTCTGGAAGAAGCATCGCTTGTCTGTCGACTTCAGGATTCAGCCATACAGCTGGACACAGCTGTAAATACCCTGTGCCATACAAATGCACCCTTTCAGCTCTGGGTGGATATTATTTGCACAAAAGGAATATTATTTTACACTAATGCACTTGAATCCTTCGAAGATGCAGGATTTTCTGAATAATGCTATGTCTTTAATACAGATTTTAAATGCTGCTCTCAAGCTTAAACAACTATTAAATCCACAGTGTTGTATGAATCAAATTTTGTTTTACAAGTGCATGTGTTTTTGTTTGAAAGTACAGAAATGAAGATGCCACTGGAGAATAAGGTAATTCAGTACTGGAAATACTAATATCTAATGGCTACATGGTCATGTAAGTTTAATGGAGACAGAGTAAACCAGGCTCTGAAAAAAATGTTATATACCTTTGTTCCACGTTGATATAAAAGATCCAAATCCTGTAATTGCGCATTTACAACCTCAAGTTATCCATTTGAAATAAAGGGAAATAACTGGTGTGATAAAAGGTGTTTGTAAGTCTTTGCACCTAATTTAATACTGAGCAACTCTGTAACTCAAGGGGAAATTACTTATCCTCTCTTGGTAATAAAGTTTAATGGACTACCTGTTTGAAGTGCACAGGTACCTATATATCTAGGTAGGCACACACCTATGAATTCAGAGTAAAATGGGACTCTAAGGTAAGGTGGTCCCAAAGATGGCTTCTAATTGTTACAAATTAATATTCTGAGAGTCTTTCTTTTTAGTTATTTATATAATGATTCCTTGTTCTAAATTGGTGACTTCATGTTTAAGTAAAATATAAATACTGAATCATGGTAAGACATATCATCTATCTGACTACTGTTTCAGTCAGAATTTTTCTGTAAGAAGTACCACTAGGCAATTTTACGCTTTTAAAATGTCATTCAACTACAACAATTTGTAGAATTGGAATTTTACTGGAGTCCTATGATGTTATTACATTCAGAGGAAAGCCACTAATGTAACTCATTACGTTTTTCAGGTGGTGATGGTGGTGGCATCACACACATGAACAAATTTGGTTCTGGGGTTTTTTTTTCATTAAGGGAAACAATTTCTTTTTTCAATTCCATTAGATACTGCTCTAACCTACTTTTTAAAATGGAAGATCAAATTCTTCACCTGCATTTGGACAGGTGATTCCTTATGTTCCTTTTGTCACCTACAATGTGCTCACAGCAGTTTATTGTAGAATGGAGGGCCACTATGTTCCTAAAAGATGCTTTACTATGCACATGGCTCATCTCATTATGCCTGAAATGGCCATAAAAAGGGATAAATCAAGTATTTCAAAATGCGTTCTGAAAACATATCAAGGTGCTTTAAACCTTATTACTATTCCAGTCCTTAGTCATGGAGTAGAGGCAGTCCTAATCTGTATCAAGGAGTTATACCATGACTGTGTCATATACTGCATTAAGAAAGCTGGTGGCAGTGACTTCCACATCTATATAGTCCTATAGTCCTGCATATATACTTCAAATTTCAGAGTAAAGCTTTAGAACCCAATCCTGTTCCCTTTGATGCAAAGGCAGAAAGTGTCTTTTGCCTTAAACAAGTGACTGGGCTTCCATAAATTCCGTAAGTTTTTGTACAGTCTGATACTTGTTCTTTGAAAAGTGCAACTTTAAAAGGCAGGAATTAAAGGTGTTCATGCAGTCAGTAGCAAGTTTCACAAAATACATGGCAAGATGTAGGTACGTCTGTTTGCTGTTTGCAACTGCATTCTGAGATAAGCCTTCCATATGCAAATTACTGTGTGCATGTACTGGGTTCAGTCTGATGTTAACTTCCCTGACAGATACATACTGTTATTCAGCTTCATAAATTAGAGACAGCATATAAGATTAGAATGAAAAGAGACCTGGCACCAATGTGTTCTTAGAGATTGTTTGTAATTTGATATTTTCCTATAGAATAAGTGAAAAATGTACTTTATTTCTGTCTCTTCAGGGGCTGGTATAACATACAGATACCTGTCATTTTAAGTTGTGAATGTGATGCACAAACATTGTTATAGGTAGTACATATTTCTGAGCAGATTTTTTTAAATAAATGGGATAAGTAAGTAAAATAAAAACTATTGTGTATTTTAAATCGTGTTAAATAATTTAAAAGAACTTTCCTATAAAGTGTTGTGGGCTCATGTATTTCAACATATGGATATAATGTGATTGTTAGCCAACATTATAAATTTAAATACACAAATTATTTAGAATCGAATGTTAAAGTTGGACTAAAACAGCAAAGTAGGAAGAAGGTAACAATGAATGCTGTATGACAATGACAACTACTATAAATTTGTGTTATTTGTATTGACTTTAGTTCACAGAAGCAAATAACAGCACCACATAATTAGTCCACTGGAATATTCATTGCAAGAAGTAAACAACGTAAGTATCTGTTGAGGCCTTCAGTGGTAGAGGTTAGATAAAAAGCCAAGGAAGCCCCTACAGATAAAAGAGAAAAATATTTATATAATTACTTGTTTTAAGTTTAAAACTTGATGGTGACTACCAATACATTTGGGGTTTTTTTCTGTTAGGCTACACAGAGGTAATTTTTTTCTTCTAATTACTTAGCATAAGCTACTAACAATAATATAATATGAAATTACACTTTTCAATTTTTTTAAGTAACATGTGCACTGTGTGTACTGTGCTAAGAATGTACTTCTTTTTGTAGGTGCAATGCAAATTCTATCGCAGACATATGACAAATGTATACTTGTGAAGAACAGTTCTCTATGGGGGAAAAGTAATGGAAGACAAAGCTCTAGTGGTTCCATTTCAATGTCACAGTCAGTCTTTATATGCAAAGCACAAGAGATTCTGAATAAAGTTGAAAGATAGGTATTGTAATATATGTAATTTACGCTATAGAGCATTTGAAATCTGGCTACAGATGACCTTTAAGCACTTTTTTGTGCATTTACCATTGGTGAACTTCAGAAAAGAAGCAGGTACCATTCCTGCTATAATCTGTAATTCCCCTAACTTCCCACAAATTCATCTTGCTTTGTCGTCTTATTTTTAAATTTGTATTTACATTATATAGCTGTCGTCTAAAATGTCTTTGAATAAGCATGGAGAAAAAACATATTGTCGTGTTTTATAACAGACATATAGAATTGTATTCTGTGCTATTTCATACAACAGGTGTGAGGGCCTTTTTAACATTTTTTGCCCACATTTTAAGGTATAAAGGTAAATCAATACAGCTTGATGGGCCAAGTAGTCAATGTGGACATTAATCTTCTGGCAAAGCACAGAAGTTAAAAATTTGCCTTAATGTTGGTTGTATTCAATGCAAACTGAAAGCCATATTTCTGTAGATTAAAGAAACTTGAGCACATCATACTATGCTTAAAATGCCTTGCCACTCCATTCTTTTTAAACTTGCCAGTAAAAAGAAGATTTAAAACAGAGCAATATGATTCTCTAAATCATGTATGTTAAAAAAGCTTTTTTAAAAAACTGCTTCTTTGAACGGAAGCAGAACTTTTCCATTCTTCAGGCAGTGAATCATCTCAACCAGAAGACTGAATGGCTATGTATAAACCATACAGTTCAACATGTCTAGGACTCTTGTCTTGCATTGAGGCTGGTGGCTAAATAATAATTCATGCCTGTACTATTTAACTTTTTTATTTTTCTGAACAGGATAGTGACATATATCTGTTGCCCCTTGGGAATGAATCCTGACTCACAGCAACTCAAAGATTCTTTGGGAAAGAACTGACTGGCATGGTTTTAGACTGTGCCAAAGTCTGCTTTAAACACTTTAATATAAAACTTTCAGAGAAATTATTTCCAATGTCTATGAATATTTTGTAGTGGTTTACACTGTTTTTTATAAAACGTTGAAAGCTGTCTCCTTTACTTCTTTAGACAAAAGGTAGGTAACAGGGAAATGTGGCCCTCCACCTAGAGGTGTTCGTATCTGCAAATAATTATTTATTTAACTAGTTCAGCTGATTTTTCATCCAGAAACCTGACAAAACAGAGTTGATTGACATTTGGCTATGTTCATGTGAAGTAATTTTAGAAAGTCCTATGTAGTGAGAAAAACAGCCTTCTAACTTGCATCCTGTGGCCCAAATGAAAGGATATTGCAGTAAGAAAAGGAACAGAAAATATAATTGTGCAGTTAGGTAAATACATGCAAGTTTTGCACTGCTTTAAATTATGGCTGTTAACATTCAATTTGTAATGAAGATAAGTTCTGAAGTGTAAAGAGTGGGAAAAGAGTAAGAATAAATAAAACATCACTGCGTATTTTCTGATTGCAGACTATTCCTCTCCCAACTTCGTTTTAAAATAAAATTTAAAATTGCATCTTGTAACTGGCAGTTTGCATCTCAGTATGACCACAGGGATAAACATCAGTCCACCCACTTTGTCAGCACTTCAGAAGATGTGCGGGTGCTCCCATTATTGAACCAGAAAGCACTATTAGCTTGTCACAGATTTAATTTCTCACACACTTGCAATGCCATGCATTCTAAAGCACAAAGCCTTTTAAAATTATTTTTAAGCTTGTGACAGGGACAATAAGTGGCCCAGAAAATTGACATGGAGAGGCTGCTTTGGCTTTTACAGTGCAATTAAATACAAATAAATGTCTCTGCCTAGATGGTGCAACTTTGTTGCAATAGGAAAAGAGAAAGATTGAAAGAATATACCTTTCAGGAGTGTTTAGCATAGAATTCTCCAATACATTAAGCTGAAATTACCTATTTATGAAAAATATGCTTATCTGTGTCATGATCTATTTAAGTTTTAGGTTTTTTATGTTTACATTTTGGTATCAGTCCTGCACTGTTTTAATGAGTTCCCTCCGTTTCATTAAACATAATTCATCCTTGAAGAGATGAACAGCATGGAAAAATCCTTGGAGAGAGAACAAGATAAGCATGAGCAGTTTTTGTAAAGGTTTGCAGGTAAGTGGTAATTATTTAAAAATCTGGACTATAATAAAAAAACACTAGTGTGCAAAGTGCTATTAATTTATATTGATGTGTTTTGAGTGACATTCTGTAGGTTTGACAACTTTCTCTATTTCTAGTGAAGAGTGTATGCCAGTGCAAGTTCTCAAATGAACAAAGGATGAAAGAAGTGACTCTCTTGAAAAGGCCACACTTCTGTATATATCCCTGTGCTTTAGCTACTATGCTTTTTATGCAGGGCTCAATTCTTTAAGGTGGCCTGTTACCGTAGTATTATTGTTAGATACAACATATTAAACCTGTTTGTCATAGACAGTGTTCTGTAAAGTCACTACAAGAAGTAGGTAAAACTTTCTGTGAAAAAAAGCCGCTTTCAAGAGAATGTGGGTACATGTCATCATCCAAAACAAAGACACATGCGGGTGGCACGTGTTTTGTTGGATATATGAGGATAGGCGTGTATATGTAAAACGAAGTAAAATGACACAGAAACAAGGGCTTGAGCCATCATAGAGAATGTAGCTCTAGGGAAAACAAAGCAAGAAAGACTCAGAATGACTACTAAACAAAAAGCAATAGAGGCTTACAGTGAAATTTTCCTGTGGTTTCAGAGGAAAAAGCCATATGCACATCCTTAGAAATTAAGTGCATCGAAACATCTAATACCATCACGTACTCTTTCTGACAGACAGTACACTAACCATTCAAGTGAAAGAAGGTAAGAATATATTTCCAATTTTAAATGAGCTAAATAGATAAAAATAGATCTATAAATTACAATAACTTGTAATCAAAATACTAATCTCCATGTCAGGAAAATATATGTGTAATAAAATAGAATCATAGAATGCCTTAGATTGGAAGAAACCTCAGAAGTAATCTAGTTCCAACCATCTGCCATGGGCAGGGACACCTCTCACTAGACCAGGTTGTCTAGGATCCCATCCAGCCAGGCCTTCGAGACTTCCAGGGAGAGTGCAGCCACAACTTCTCTGGGCAAACTGTTCCAGTGCCTCACTACCCTCATAGTGATGAAATTCATCCTAAAATCTAATCTAAATCTGCCCTCTTTTAGCTTGAAATCATTCCCCATATTACAACTTTTAAATTAAATGCTATTTTTAATTATATGTTAATGTAGAGCTCAAGAACGATTATGGATAGTCAGATTAGTGTAATTTTTGTCCTTTCTTAACAACAAATCACAAAGGAATAATGACTAAAGCGAACTTTCTGGGGCTGTTTTATTGGTCACCACAGAGGACTCAATATTAAATTTGTAATCATAGAATCATTAGGGATTGGAAGGGACCTTGAAGGATCATCTAGTCCAATCCCCCTGCCACAGCAGGATCACCTAGACAGTCTCACAGGAAGACTTTTTTTTTTTTGAGTATGTGGAATATCCATCTATGCCATGTTACCACATTATTACTGTTTATATTACTCTGTACTTAGGAGTAATTGGGAAGACATTATTAATCAAAGAGAAGAAAATACCATGTTAAAAAATTTGGCTTCCTGAAGACTAACTCTTCCATTCAGTCAGTTTTATGCTCCTGAATGTGTTTGTGGGTTTGGTTTGCTTTCCAGTTCCAGAGTGTGTCAGGGGAAGTGGGCTTTGTATTTTAAGTTGCATGGTTACAATTTCACATAAGCAGTTTTAGTGTGGAAAGCTCTCCCGTTTCTCTCTAATAGCTGCACTTGAAAAAAGTACTTAATTAACATTTTCAGTGCACTCAGCTTCTTTCTGCATAGATGCAGGTCAAAGATCCCAGTCCTTTACGTGAAATTCTTACCTTGGGCATCTAAATCAAAGATATCACTGTGTAATCTGTTAATAACAAAAAGCTGATGTCGTATATGTAATGTTTGTATATGGTGGCGTTTAAAATTTATCCTACGAACACAATGTAATACACTGCCAAGCACTGGCTGTAGCCCGGTGCCCCGAGAAGCCCTCCATGCCCGGGCCTGTTCCCGGGAGTTCCGGTGCTCAGCCTCACACGCATACACCCTGGTTCTCATCACGCTTTGTAGGAAATCCGGTCGAGTTACTGCGTTTGCGCTCAGGACGCCCGCTAGCCCAGCCTGACTGTCACATCCCTGCAGCCTGAAACCTCCTGGCTTAGTACGTCGGGTCCTAGCTCTGAGACTCCGGCAGCTGACACAACGCGGCTCTGAGCGCTGCCAGTCTGAGGCAGCCTCGCCTGCTCCTCAGGCTGGGCTGTGTGGAACCTGGCAGCGCGGCGGAAAGCAGTGGCGACCTCAAAGAATTTCACCTGCCGTCACTCACCCTTTCTAACTCTATCCAACTCCGGAGTGACTGCTTATCGCTCTCCTTTTTGATTTTGTCATCGGTTTTACAGCGAATCATTAACGACGAATAGAAGATTCCTCCTCTCCCGGGTAATGGGGCAGTCCGCGGGGTTCCTCGGCGCTGACACACTTAACTCTGCTTCTGCCGAATCGCAACACCTCGCTGTAGGGGATTATTTGTCAGAGACGCGCGTACTGCCTCAGCCTCTGTCTCACTTGAAACACCACAGAGAGATCAGTGTTGTACGAACTGCCTCATACAGTCAGTGTGACGTGGAGGAAACGCCTGACAACTCTCAACACGGACTTAAATGCCAGCCGGTGAACTTAACCTAGTCTGTTTTCTTTTTAGTATGAGCTGAAGAAATCTGTGACAATGATGGAATAGTGTTTGGGTAACCTGATTTTTCATTTCTTTTTAAAGTTTTCTAGTGGAGAACTTTGCTGACTGCATGGCTCCTATCCTACTACCCCAAATCATCGATCCCTGAAATGCCTATATACCAATGCACGGAGCAT
>VXBP01002293.1:0-14000 GCA_013400115.1 Rhinopomastus cyanomelas | reverse complement strand
ATGAGGAGAGGCTGAGGGAGCTGGGTCCCTTTAGCTTTGAGAAGAGGAGACTGAGAGGTGACCATGTTAATGACCATAAATATGTGAAGGGTGTGTGTCAGGAGGAAGGAGCCAGGCTCTTCTCAATCTCACCTAATGATAGGATGAGGGGCAAAGGGTGTAAACTGTAATATAGGAGGTTCCACATCAATATGAGAAGGAACTTCTTCACAGTGAGGGTGATGGAGCACTGGAACAGGCTGCCCAGGGTGGTTGTGGATTGTCCTTCACTGGAGACATTTAAGACCTGTCAGTATGTGTTCCTGTGTAACTTGGTGTAGGTGATCCTGTTGTGGCAGAGAGATTGGACTAGATGATCTTCCGCGTTCTCTTCCAATCCCTACTGTTTTGTGATTCTGCGATAACGTGCCTTTCTCTGCTAAACTGAAATAATGTGCTGCCATCAGATATCTGTTAGCCATGTCTGCAGAATGCCATTACATAATTTCTTACCCTGCCTCACAAAATAAATCAATTACACATCCGTTGCCCGTTTTGAAGAAAAAAATAAACACAGTTTTTGATATTTCTGAAAATTATGGTCTTCTAACTCCAGCGCAGGTGAATGATTCCAAGCCTACAGGAAGATTATACAAGGGATATTTGTGTGTACAGACTGCTCTTGTAGCCTGAAATGTTGTGGCTTACTTGCTGACCTTCTATAGTATTCTATCACATATGGAATAAAATCAGTATCCTCCAGTAAAGGCTACTTCATTTATTAAGATTTATTTATTAGGGGGGTTGTTTATTGAGATATTTGAAAGGTAATAAGCAGAATGTCAGCTTAAAAAGCCTGATTTTAATGCTTTCAAAGTCCAAGTAAGGCATTAGCATCAGCCACTAGAGGCCCTTCACGTCTAGGAGAATGAGCCAAAATGAGTATTTCAATGATTTGATCTGGTGCGCCCAGAGGGGAAATACTAAAATGATAAAGCACCTAACAGATCATTGAGAGGGAGTGTGTTAGGCATATCTGACAGTATTTGGTCTCGTCTCAGCTACTGTGTTATTCAAAAACCATCCTTGATCTTAAAGTCTCTTTGCTCATACTCATTCGTTTCACCTCTCAGTCTTCAACTTGTTTCCTCTGTTTCTTAAACTGAAGTACAGATGCTGATTTTTCATACTGATTTTGCTGTTGATGCTCAAGTGATCTTCACCAGAAAGCAGAACAGGACTCTGGGACCCAGATGGGAGAAGCAGCAGCAGGGCACATTGCTGTACTTCCCTCTCCAGTTTAAACAGACAGAGTAAATTTTGTTGGATCTGCCATAAAATGGAGACTTGGACTTGCAAATATTTATTGTGAGCGCTTAGACGGGAGCTTTACAGTATCTGTTAAGTATTGGGAAAGGGGATTCAAAGGGAATTATAATTATTTATGTTTTTATTATGGCAGAGCTTCAATTTGAATTAGTTTTGTTGCTGCTGGATGCTTTTAAATAACAAGTAGTCAGCATGCACTGCTGGCCCATCTCTCAACACTAGAGGGCAGGGCTTGGGATGTACTGATACGCGAGAAAACAGTCTGCTGGAAGAAAAGTGATCCTTTGCCTTGTAATAAATTTTGTGTATTCTCCAAGTCTTCTTCCTGACAAGCAGAAGTGATGCTGGGCCACTTAGGCCATGACAGCCCACTGTCTCTGTCATAACCTCAGGTGTTGCTTGTTGGGGTTTTTTTTTCCTGTTTATTGTCTCTGTGGCAATTAGTTATCAATATTGTGGTCTTCAGTGTTCTTATAATCACACAAAAATTAAACCAGGATCCCAGTTGTAGAGTATGTGATTTTTCAGGATTGAAGCAAGAGGAGTTCTTTAAAATTTATCAAAAATTGATCAGATTCAAAATAACCTTTGGAAATAGCACAACAAAACTTTGAAAGGCTGGTAAGATCAGAAGAATCTTTGAGCCACTCAGACTAACAGTAAGAAAGAGTTATGAGTTATTGGGAAAGTTGTAACATATGAGGGATGAAGTAATTTCTCACTGTGATAACACCACCACAAAAGAAAGCAAACCTATGCAAACAAAAGACACTGAGGTCCAGCAGGACAAGGAGCAAATTACTCCATAATAATCCACAAATTGCGCCAAGTCAACAATACTGTTCAGGGTGGACTGACTGTAAGCTGTAAACTGCAGTACAGAGGGCCTGTTACAGATTATAGCTTTAGAAGTTTATAATGAACAAACTGTTCTGTGATGGACATGTGTCCAGCTCATGTTCCTTCTTTACACTTTTCAAAAGATTATATTTTAATAAGAGCCTTTTCTCATACTTGGGAATTAATGTGAGACTATTGTGTGCTGCTAATAATAGCAAGGAAGGTAAAATATTTTCTGCAGGAAAATTTGCAGGATCACATGGTAGGGAGAAAATAGAAGCAAAAGAATGGACCGTGATTTCTCCAGAAATACCCACCAGCTGAACAGAAAGTAGATTGCAAGTGATGGGACATGACTGGATGAGGGGCTGGGGGAAGCTAAAAAGAAGCTTGTGCTGTTTTAAAATTCCTAAGAGTACAAGAAGTAGAAAAAATGCATGGCAGAGTATATCTATCAGCATTTTGATTTAGCTGTGATATACATTTACACTGAGGAGTTACTATCTATTTAATCTTTCTTTTCCTTTATTATCCCTTCCTTTACATGTATGAAGTTGTGAAGGGTGAACTGCTCTTCTTTTTTTTCTCCTAGATGAGCATGGGAGGGAATAGCTGGAGAGAATTATGAAAGACTTGAAGAACAACCAGCATGTCTGCCTGACTCAGCCTTGCCAGCTAGCACCAAGTCCCTGGGTACTTAATGCAGGTGCTGTGGCACACAGGCTTTGACGATCAGACGTGGGATGACCTGCACATGAAGAAGTTGTGAACTAAGAAATGTTGGTGCCAGGATGCGAGCCGGTGGATTTCAGGGGAGATCCTGGTGTTTACACCACAATGAAGGCAGGAGCATCTCTGGCCTCCGTTCTTCATTTTATCTATCTGTCACCTACTGACGGACATTTTCCTGGAAAATTAAGTCAATGTGGCCTAATAAACTCAGGTCCGAAGGTGATGGTGTGGACGGTTTCACTCATTGTGTGTCATGATAAAATCCATCTGTACATTGTCTCTGCTGGGATTTTCCACTGCAGGCAGTTACTATGCAGAGAAAGGAAGCCTGAGATCATATTCTTCATCCCTTTCTATTAAGTCCTTCAGGCCCTGTAGTGAAAATGTCTAAGCCCAGCTTAAGGGAAGAATAAACATAGGTTAAGGGTGTTTGACATCTTGGGCAAACATCCCTTTTTCCTTTGGACTCTACTTTCTAAACACAAGTTGAGGTGTGGACACAAGTAGTTCAGTTACATCCAACTCAGAATCTGGTCTTTCACAGGCAACATCAAAAGGGAATGCCACTGTTGGGCAGAACAGAGGTGACTCATGTAACACCTCAGTGCAAAATAGTAAACATCATCATGGACAAGAGGGGGAAAATATAACTGTGTGGAGATCTAGTGTTTTCATGGACTTCAATTCTTCCAGATCGCTTTGTGCAGCTATATAAATAGGAATGTTTACAGTATCAGACTGCATGGACTGGGCACAGGCACCCTAAAATTACAAAATTAAGGCTGCCTCAGCAATATAATTCATAGAATCATAAAATGAAAGGAGTTGGAAGATCTCTAAAGATCATCTGGTCCAACCCCTCTGCAGAACAGGTTCTCTAGAGCAAGATCACAAAGGACACATCCAGGTGGGAATTGGATGTCTCCAGAAAAGGACGTTCTTTCCTCTGGGAAGCCTGTTCCAGTGCTCTGCCACCTTCACAGTAATAAAGTTTTTCCTTATGTTTAAATTGAGTCTTGTGTTTTGGTGTAAACCTATTGCACCTTTTTCTGTTGCTGGGCACCACTGACATAATCCTGACATTCACCCTTTAGATACTTCTAAGCATTTATAAGATCTTCCCTCAGTCCCCTTAGACTTCAGGCTAAATGGACTCATCTCTCTCAGCCTGTACTTGGAAGGTAGATGATCCCGCCCCCTGATCACCTTGGTGACTCTGTGCTGGACTCTCTCCAGTAGCTCCTTTTCCCTTTTGAGCTGGGGAGCCCAGAACTGGATGCAGTATTCCAGATGTGGCCTAGCCAGGAGGAGATGGGGAGGAGAACTTCCCTTGACCTACTGGCCACACTTTTCTTAAATGCACTGTGTGAGACTGGTCATGACGGCATGATGCTGACTCATGGTCAACCTGTAGATCACCAGTACCCTGTGATGCACATGGGCACTTTCAAGCTGAACTTTTAAGATTTTTGCTGGGTGAAAGATACTTTTGAAAAATGTGAATATTGCAAAATTGGATGTCTCTAGTAAGAGGTTGTAGCAAGGCTGGTGTTGGGCTTTTCTCTCAAATTGGTGATGATAGGACGAGGGAAATGGCCTCAAGTTGTGTCAGGGAAGGTTTAGGCTGGATGTTAGAAAGAAATTCTTTACTGAGAGGGTGGTTAGGTGCTGGAATGGATTGCCCAGGGAGGTGGTGATGTCACCAACCCTGGAGGTGTTTAAGGAACGGGTGGATGTGGCGCTTGGGGGTATGGTCTAGCGACTAGGTACTAGGAGAAAGGGCTGGACTTGATGACCCTGGAGGTCCTTTCCAGCCATGATGGTTCTATGATTCTATGATTCTATGAATGCAAGACCAGAATTCCAGTTTATTTTTTGCCCATGTTCAAACTTCTTGCCCATCCAATTTTGAGAGCTGGAAAATTAAGGATAGTGACAGGACTTCTAAGTCAAGCAAGTACTTCTTGACTGCCATTATTCCTACATAAACACATATCTGAAACCGAAATGCAGCCTTTGACTAGACTGTCTAGGGTGAAAAGCAGTGTCTAAGGCAAACAGTATCCTAGCTTGTAAAGAAAAATTTGGCCTGCAGACATGGGGAGGTGACTGCCTGCATGAGGTGTGTATGAGTACATGAAAAGCATTCTTCTCCAAGAGTCAGTGCCAAGCTGAATTTCAGTTATTAGCAATTAATCCAAAAGATGAAGCGTTTTTAGCAAGTACTGTACTGACAACACTTCCTGTGAACATGCAACTTCCAGTAATAAATTATGAAACCCAGAAAACATTTGCTAATAGATTTGTGAAAAAAATCAATCTCCCCACTAAAGATTCAACAGAGCAGTAATTACTCACAATGAAGAAATGAGACACCAGACTGCCTGCAAGACGAGAGACAGCAGAAAGGTACTCAGGTATCACTTTGCTGAAAAATTAGATTCTGTGAAACCAGTGCAGATGTTTTAGAACTTCCTGTTTCTGGTTTCCTGCCTTTTCTGACATTTCATCTAGTCTATTTTTGAAAGGGAGCATCTATCACTGGGCTGGACACAGTAGCCATCCACCACTTGGAACATGGTGAATGAACAGAGAGTGGAAATTGGAAACTCAACAATCTGTGGAAGAATGGTTTCACTGTAATTCATTTTTTGATGAAATGGAGGAACATAGTCCCAGCTGTGCCCTGTAGTAATCAACACACTAGAACAGACGACTGGCTTGGAAGCATTTGGGACAGGAAACTGGTTCTTTTGTTGACGGACATATGCACAGAGTGAAAGGACATCATGATTGCACATGAAAGAAATCTGCTGGAGGTTTCTTTACCCAGAGGCAGAGGAAGTAGAAGCTTGGAAAGTTATGTACAAACATGTGATTAATCTCTGTTACGTCTTCATGTTTGAGTTTTTATGCTGTGCAAAATAAATGTGCCTTGAGTTTTTTATTTCCCCACAAATTGAGCTAGTCTTTGTTTTTGCCTGTGACTTTATAAGTGGTTTTGAACTCTCCTTATTTTTCTTGGTTTAGCCTGTCCACATTCTATTTTCCAGTGTCTTCAAAACAAGGAAAACAGCACAGGACAAATTTATAGAAAAGAGTATAACAAAGAATAAGAAGCAGTTAGTAAAAGGAAGAAAAAACACATTAACTGCCAGCAAATAGATGCACCCCATCCTCAGCACAACTGCAACGCACTAGCAGCCAGCTTAAACCGCATAAAACCTAGCAAAGGATTATTTCATGTCCTTCCTCTAGTGGGTGCCTAAAGTCACCCACAGCAAAGAAGAAAAATTAGTGGATAAAGACTTTTATCTCAAATCTCACAAAAAGCAAAAGGTCATCTGCAGAGGAACAGAGGAAAGAAAAAAAAAAAACCACAAAAAATACAATAAGGCAGGAGCTACAATGGATAGGTGTGGTGGGTTCAGGACCACAATTTAATATCTGAGAAAAGAAAAGCAAAGCAGTGAGGTCTCAGTGGCATCTCGGATAAAATTCACCAGACAATTGATGGCTTAGGGAAACTCCAGAAAGATTTATTAACAGTAACTGTACACAGAAAAAGGTTATGCAAGACGGTGCACACAAACTGGAAACTCTGTCGTTAATGCCCTCACAGAACCTGAGAAAGTAGAATGGCAAACCACTCCAGTTTGGGCCTTGGATCTTCTTCTAATTTAGAGACCTGGGAAGGAAAACATGTCAGTCCGGGATGGCCTGAGTTTCTCAGCGCCCACAACTGCATCCCTCGGTGCAGCAGACATGCATCCTCAATGCTCTCGGGATGGCCTGAGTCTCTCAGTGCCCACATCTGCATCCCTCGGTGCAGCCGCATGCATTTCAGCGTGGCTTCTCCAGCTCAACGCATAGGGATGGCCTGACTGATCAGCGCCCACACCTGTATCCCTCTATACAGCTGCTGCATGCATTCTCAAAATACCCAGTCTCTGTCTTTCACATCCAAGATTTGAGGATTCTCCGCTCCTCCTGCTTTTCCTTCACGAAGCACGAAGGAGCTCTCCCCCAAACCCAAGCGCTGCCAGTCCTTTTTCAGCGGCAGAAACGACAGTCTCTCCTCCTGCTGATCACTATTTCCAAAAACGCGGCAGCCCAGTCACAGGGCCCCAGCCGCGTGCGGGGTCCAACATGGAGACCGACCGCATGGCGTCAGCAGGGCGGCACCCCCCACACTCCACACGTGGCCTAGAGGGTCCTCCAGGCCTCCTCTCCTCTCCTCTCCCTCCCCTGTCTCAGCTCCGGGGGGAAGAGGAGTAGCCCAGCTCACCACTGCTGAAGGCTGTCCGTGGTGGGGGGGTCGTGATGGCATTTCTGCACCAGTCCTGCTTCTCCAGTCCGGGCGCGGTGGCGAGTAGCAGAGGCACCGCGCTGCCGCGGAGGCGGGAGCTGCGCCGGTCCGCGGCTTTCTCTCCGGTCTGGGGCCATTTCTTCTTAGTCCAGGCCGCGGTGCAGTGGCGGCGGCAAAAACCGCGATGCGGCAGGACTGCTTCAAGTCCCCGCACCCGCGGCCGGGGTCGCTTCCAGACCCCGCGGCGGCAGGCTCCCGCCGGCGGTGGGGTCAGGCGGGAGCCGCGGCTGGCTCGGCGGGGGCCGCGGCTGGCTCTGGGGGGGCTGCGGTTGGTCGCTGCTGCTTCAGGAGCCGCTGCTCTCCAGAGCCGCGATTCCCCCTGAGCCGCTGTCCTCACCCCCCTCGGAGCTGCAGTCCTCACCCCCCCCCCCACACCGCCCGTTCCCGGGGCGGTGGGGGGGCGCTCCCTTCAGGGCCACCGCCCGTGAAAAGAGGCGCGAAAAGCCCCCCAAACAAAGACTCTGCTCCGGTTTTTTTTATAGGCTCCCCCAGCCCGCCCTTCGGGGCAGGTCCCAAGACAGACCCTGCCGGGGGGGGAGGTCCTGTGACCTGTGTAACCGGAGTAGGTCCCCCAGAACACAACAAAACTTTTCTTCCTCATGAAAGCACTTCTAGGGGTTCTAGCAGTGCTCAAACTGCAACAATAGGGTATAAAGAAGAAGAAAAAAAAAGAAAAAAATACAATGTGTATGGGAATAGAATGATAGATAAAGAAAAATGCAGAGGAGGAAAGTTGGGAGTTATCAAGGAAAGGATGAAGGGACATGATCTTTTAACCAAAAAGAGACAAAAAGGTAGTTCAGCCCTCTTACATGCCATTTCTAGTGCCATGAAGAATTTATCAAGTTGCCTATGTGATGGAATCTAATTAATTCCCTAGGCTATCACGTCATGTCAGGAACCAGGAATTAGCCCATGACATGGTCCATTAACACGTTAACTGAATTAGTTTGTTCATCTTGTCTCATCTGGCCTGATCCAGGAGCAGAATGTTGCTGAACTTAATGAGTTTGGCTTAGGCCCACCTATCAAGCCTGTCAATGTTCCTTTGGATGGCATCTTTTCCTTCCAGCATGTTGACCACACACAGCTTGGTGTCATCAGGATATTTGCAGAGGGTGCACTCAATTCCACTGTTCATGTCACCAATGAGGATGTTAAACAGAACTGGTCCCAGTACTGATCAATGGGCAACACCATTCATCACCGATTTCCACGTGGGCATCAAGCTGTTGACCACATTTTGTGTGAGTCCATCAGTCAATTCCTTATCCACTGTCAAAACTCTGTTTTCCCAGTTTAGTTATTGAGTGGGATATTGAGTGGGATATTGTCAAACACTCTTCACTAGTCCAGGTAGACGACATCAGTTCTCAACCAGTGCTTTATCTCCATTGAAAAAGGCCCCAAATGTGTCTGGCACATTTTGCACTTGGTAAAGTTATTTTGATTGCCTCCAGTTACTTAAATGTTCTCCACATGTGCTAGCAGAGCATTCAGGAGCATCCATGACCTTGCCAGGCAGAGGTAAGATGGTCTGGCTGGTATTTTCCCAGGTCTTCTTTTTTTCCTTTATGAAAATGGTATTTTCCCTTTTCTGGTCAGTTGAATCTTCACTAGTCCACCATGATCTTTCAAATATGATGGAAACAGCTTAAAAACTTCATCCACCAGTTACCTCAGGACCTGCAGATCTTGTCAGGCCCCACAGACTTATGCACCTTCAGGTTCTTTATCTGGTCTCAAGAATGATCTCCACTTACAAAGGACTCTGAAAAACAATAATATAAAATACTCCACAGTAAATATTGGAGAATATTTGGAAGAAGGAAATAATATAGGCACTTGAAAGTAATATGACCAAAGGAGACATGGACAGAGGCATTGAGTGCACCCTCAGCAAGTTCGCTGACGACGACAAGCAGTGTGGTGCAGAAGACATGCTAGAGCGCAGGGATGCCATCCAGAGGGATGTGGTCAGGCTGGAGAGGTGGACACAAGCTAACCTGATGGGGTTCAACAAGACCAAGTGTAAGGTCCTGCATCTGGGTCGAGGTAATCCTAAGCACAAATACAAGCTGGGCAGTGACTGGCTGCAGAGTAGCCCTAAGGAGAAGGACTTGGGGGTGCTTCTGTATGAAAAGCTCAGCATGAGCCAGCAGTGTGCTCTTGCGGCCCAGAAGTCAAACCGGATCCTGGGCTGCATCAGGCAGCCAGTCGAGGGAGGTGATTCTCCCCCTTCTACTCCGCTCTGGAGAGACCCCACCTGGAGTACTGCATCCAGTTCTGGAGCCCTTATTACAAGAAGGATGTGGGTGTGCTGGAGCAAGCACAGAGGAGGGCCACGAGGATGATCAGAGGGCTGCAGCACCTCTCCTATGAGGCCAGACTGAAAGAGTGGGGCTGTTGAGTCTGGAGAATAGGAGGCTCTGAGGTGATCTTATTGCTGCCTTCCAGTATCAGAAGGCAGCCTACAAAAAGGCTGGGGAGGGACTTTTTAGGAAGTCAGGTGGCAGCAGGACTAGGGGTAATGGAGCAAAGCTGGAGATAAGTGGACTTAGAGTGGATGTGAGGAGGAAGTTCTTCACCATGAGAGTGGTGAGAGCCTGGAATGGGTTGCCCAGGAAGGTGGTGGAGGCCCCATCCCTGGAGGTGTTTAAGGCCAGGCTGGNCACCTGGAGTACTGCGTCGAGTTCTGGAGCTCTTATTACAAGAAGGATGTGGGTGTGCTGGAGCAAGCACAGAGGAGGGCCACGAGGATGATCAGAGGGCTGCAGCACCTCTCCTATGAGGCCAGACTGAAAGAGTGGGGCTGTTGAGTCTGGAGAATAGGAGGCTCTGAGGTGATCTTATTGCTGCCTTCCAGTATCAGAAGGCAGCCTACAAAAAGGCTGGGGAGGGACTTTTTAGGAAGTCAGGTGGCAGCAGGACTAGGGGTAATGGAGCAAAGCTGGAGATAAGTGGACTTAGAGTGGATGTGAGGAGGAAGTTCTTCACCATGAGAGTGGTGAGAGCCTGGAATGGGTTGCCCAGGAAGGTGGTGGAGGCCCCATCCCTGGAGGTGTTTAAGGCCAGGCTGGATGAGGCTCTGGTCAGCCTGATCTAGGGTGGACCTGCCCATGGCAGAGGAGTTGGAACTGGATGATTCTGTGGCTCTTCTAACTCTGACTGACTGTATGACTTGGTCTAGGTGATCCTGCTATGTCAGGGGGATTGGAGTAGATGATCTTTCGAGGTCCCTTCCAATCCCTAATGATTCTTTGATTCTATGAGGGTGCAAATGGTAAAAAAACACTTGTTGAGATTATTTGTCATCAAACCTGAGTACTTTGAGGGCATATTTTCAAGAGAAGAACATCTGTTGAGTAGCTAAAATGCTAATAGCAGCAAATGCATTAAAATTGGTTTGGTGATAGGAGGTCTTGATCTAGTAAATGTTTAATTTGAAACAATTTAAACAAGGTGGATGTATAATGAGACTGATTCACATTAATTGTAGTCTATGGGAGTATATCTTTTCCTATTGGTGCATCAGGCTTACTGTATGCAGTGGTAAAACCACAGAATGAGACAAATATGAGACTGTATCCCTTGTGAAACAGATTGCTGTGGTTTTGAATTGCAAACAACATGAAAAGAGATGTCCTAATTCTGTACAATTATTCTGTAGTGCTGATGTAGAAGTAAAAGTAGAAGAAAACAAGTCCCAGGCCTATTTCCAAAGATGCAGTTCAGCAGCAAAGGCACGCTGAGCTAATGTGAATTGGTGGAAAAACTATTGACTTTTACAGACCTGAAATTGATTGCTAATGTCCAAGAACTCACCTGCCTATCTGAAAGAATTACTGCACTAGTTCAGAACCAGAATTCTATATACTTTTAAAGCCCCTTTGTTAGTACAGTGATCTCTGTAACACAAAAAACATACAAGGGAAACAAGAGATATGAAAAGTCAAAAGACTAATTACACTAAAAGTGTCTTCACAGCCACTGACATTGGTGATTAAGATCCTGTAGAATCTGCCCCAGAAAAATGTCTCTAGTCTGCCTACCTGGAAGAGTCTCTGCTGACCAGATAGTAAACAAACAGCGGAAATGATGCAAATTACTTTTAAAGTCACAGTTATCTTAGACTAAAAAAGGAGTATTTTGATCTAGTTATGAGGAGTCAGTGCCCAGTTCCTGAATGCGATTTATTGAGGTTTTTGACTGATTTGGAGATTGCCTGAAGGCTAGGGAACCTCATCATAGGGAATTCTGCAGTCTACCTGGAGTCCCAATCAGGGATATCACTAGGACACTCCGTAACCCGGTGAGGTCAGCTGACTATTACCCACTGCTGATCTTCCAGACAGGTGGGGAGGAAGCTGTATTGCATAGCCTGAGGAAAATGAAGAAAGACTTCAAGGTCTTCAGACATTCAGTAAAAGAGCCTGTGGCACAAATTGTATTCTCCTCATTAATTCCATTTTGGGGTGAGGACACAGGCTGAAACAGAAAGACGCAGTCCATTAATGCCTGTCCGCAACACTGGTGCTACAGGCAGGACTTGGGATTCTTTGATGATGGCTGGTTTTATAAGACACCAGACCTTACAGATACAAATGGAAGGGGTGAAAAAGGGTTCTGGGGCAGGAATTGGCAGGGCTCATTCAGAGGGCTTTAAACTACATTCAAAGGTGTGTGGGATTGTTGTTAGGTGTGCACCAGTGGAACAGATCTCTCATCTTGATGAAAACTGGGTGGCCTCCTACTGTCATAGGGTTAAATTGGAGCACACAGCTCACTCTCTGAAATGCCTGTACACCCACGCATGCAGCATGGGGAATAAGCAGGAGGAGTTAGAAATCTGTGTCCAGTCAGGTGATTATGATCTGGTAGCAATTACAGAGACCTGATGGGACAGCTAGCATGACTGGAATGTGGTCATGGATGGCTATGTCCTTTTCAGGAAGGGTAGGTCAGCAAGGTGAGGTGGTGTAGTTGCTCTTTACATAAGAGAGCAACTGGAATGTATTGAGTTCTGTCGTGGGGTGGATGAGAAAGAATTGGGAGTTTGTGGGTGTGGATTTAAGGGTCAGGCTGGCATGAGTGACACTGTTGTGGATGTCTGTCACAGGCTCCCAGATCAGAATGAGGAAGTTGATGAGGCCCTGGCTCTCATGGGGGATTTTAACTACCCTGATATTTGCTGTAAGTCCTACTCAGCCAGCCATCTACAAAACAGGAGGTTCCTCCAGTGCATTGGTGACGATATCCTGGTTAAAATGATGGAGAAGTCCACTAGAAGAGGAGCACCACTGGATCTTGTATGCACCAAAAAGGAGGGTCTGGTTGAAGCAGTGAAGGTTGAGGGCAGCCTTGGTTACAGTGACCACGAGATGATGGAGTTCAGGGTCTCATGTAGTAGGAACGGAATACCTAACAGAATCACAACCCTGGACTTCAGGAGGGCAAACTTTGGCCTTTTCAAGCAATTGCTAGGGGAAATCCTATAGGACAGGGTACTGGCAGGTGAAGGAGCCCAGGGTAGCTGGTTAACATTCAAAGACTACTTCTTTGAAGCCCAAGACAAGAGCATTCCANCACGTGCTAAGGGAGACAGCAGCAGTTATTGCTAAGCCACTGTCCATCATCTTTTCTAAGTCCTGGGGACCAGCAGAAGTGCCTAGGGACTGGAGGATAGCGAATCTTCAAAATCTCCAATCTTCAAAAAGGGTAAGAAAGAGGACACAAGAAACTACGGACTTCTCAGGCCTCACTGGCTGTATGTGAGATGCGATGGAACAATTAATCATTCACGCTGTCTCCAGGCACATCAAGGACAGGAGGTTCATTAGGGACAGTCAGCATGGCTTCATCAAAGGGAAGTCATACTTGATCAACCTGATAGACTTTTCTGAGGACATAACCAGGTGGATAGATAGTGGTGGATATGGTCTGTCTTGACTTCAGTAAAGCATTTGATACAGTCTCCCACAGCATCCTCGCAGCCAAATTGAGGCACTGTGGACTGGATGATCGGGTAGTGGGGTGGATCATAAACTGGGTTCTATGTAAATGTGAGAAGGAACTTCTTCACAGTGAGGGTGACAGAGCACTGGAACAGGCTGCCCAGGGGAGTTGTGGAGTCTTCTTCTTTGGAGTGTTTAAAATCTGCCTGGATATGTTCCTGTGTGATTTGGTCTAGGTGATCCTGTTGTGGCAGGGGGATTCGACTGGATTATCTTTCAAGGTCCCTTCCAATCCCTAATGTTCTGTCATTTCATGATTCAGTGATAACCTTCTTCAGCATCTTAGGAAGAAAAATAGAAGTAGGTCATTGCTTATTGAGATAAAAATATTCATAGATTTTTTTTTCTCCATTTATCCCAGGTTTTTGTAGGAGAAACTGTCAGCAGTGGACATTTTACAATGGCATAAATTAAATTTGTCAAGACAGGCCAAGAACATAGTTTATCGGCTTATTATTTGCTTGTTCACTTTTTCAACCAATTTTCCTGTTTGTTACGAGAGGGATGGCAAAAGAGAGCAGCATGTAAGCTTAAGTTGCAGCACAGTACAGATAACTTAATATATTTACTGGACATAATTACATTTGAGAAGTTAATTCTGATTGCTCAGATGTGAATACATGGATGGACATAGTCAGGGCTACATTGTAGAGTTCCACCTGGCGAATGATGGTGAGCTGGTTGAGAGTGTGTGGGTTATATTTAAAGGGAAGACAGGGGAGGGTGATGTTACTGTA
>VXBP01002292.1:0-13885 GCA_013400115.1 Rhinopomastus cyanomelas | reverse complement strand
TCTCACCAGGTTAGGGAGCAACCTAGTGATGCTCCTGATTCAGGCTCCAGGTAAACTGCAGGCTTCCCTATGATGCAGGGTCAGATCTGCATATTGGGCCTCGGTTCCTTTCAGGAGCAAGTCTCCAATAACTAAGATCCTTCTCTTCTGTGTGGATGAGGTTGTCATATTACTGGAAGACTTTCTGGATTTATGTGACCTTGCCAGGACCTCCAGTGTGGAGTCTGTATCCTCTATATCCTTATTAGATTAGCTNTGTATCCTCTATATCCTTATTAGATTAGCTGTCTTCCAGTAGGGGATTATATCTATTACTCAGTGGCAACTGGGGAGGTGGGGCAGGCAAGAGTGGTACTCGCCTTCTGCCATGACCCTGCACTTAGCTCTACTCACCCCTTTTTACCTGAGCTTCTGTCCTCCACCTGAGAACTATAGGATACAAGACCCCTGAATCTGGCACTTATTGAGCTGTTGTCCAGACTGCTGAGCCTGGCTCCACCAATCTACCTCTATTTCAGCCTCTCCAAGTCTCCTGAGCCTTTCTAGTTCAGCTTGCAGCCTTTGAACCTCATCTTGCAATTGTGCCGCCCAGTCAAGCAGATAATCTACTTGCTCGCACTAGATGCAGCCAGGAAAATGCAAAAAAGTGCTACATTCTTGGCAGCCTGTCACCTGCACAGCCTTATCTTGTTGGGGGACCACTGTTTGGGTCCCCACATCCATGTGCAGTGGTGACTGAAGCCTGGCTAAAGCGGCTAGTGCTCTTGCTGCTGTGTGTGGTCTGAGTGTCACTTCCAGTTTCACCTCTCTTAAAACCCTTGGCTCCCTACCCCCCACAATGTTTGCCTGGTTTCTCCCGCAAAAGCACCCAAAACTCAGTGGCTGCCTTCCCTTCTACCCCAAGCTTTCTCATCCAGAGAACCCCAGATCACCCAGAAACCTCGATAAAATAGTGTTCAGGGACTGATGGTCTTGCTCCTGTGTGTGGTCTGTAGCAGAACAACACTGCCCAGAGAAAATAAGCTGATTTTACACAGCAGTGCAATGTTCTTGGATGGAGCAGGGAGATATATTTGTGCTAGGGAAAGGGGAAGCCAAAAACCAAAGCCAGGAGCTGATGGCAGAGGAAGAGGAGCTTAAAGGAAGGAAAGGGGAAGAAGAAGAACTGAGACAAAAGTCAGAAGAATAGGATCACAGAAATCCCTCATGAAGTTGGAATGCCTCAGAGAAATTTTTTCTATGTAATATCTCAAAATTTTATTTAATTTCATTTACGGATAAGGATCAGTGCAGCCTAGAAGGAGGCTATTTAAAAGCCCCTGAGGATCCCACTGGTTATTCAAGCTAACTGGAACAGGCAGCAGCCATATGGGTGCCTTGCTGGATAGCAAGAGGGAGGAGGAAACTGCCAAATGATTAACAGTAAAAAAAGCAAATCTTCCCTCTTTTTATTAGCTTTCAGAATGGATCCCTAAAAGTCAGAAGTGTCATGTATCCACTGATATCTGGAAATACTTGGAAAGAGGAAGGAAAGGACAGTGTGGTGGGTTCAGGACCACAATTCAATATCAAAGAAAGGAAAGCAAAGCAGTGAGGTCTCGATGGCATCTCGGATAAAATTCACCAGGCAACTGATGGCTTAGGGAAACTTCAGAGAGGTTTTTTAACACTAACTATATACAGAAAAGGTTATGCAAGTCAGTGCACACAAACTGTGTCATTAATGCCCTCACAGAACTGTTGTAGTTGCTAAACTAACTGCTCTTAAGATGGCAGGGACGGCAGCGGGGCGTATGCAGGCCCTGCAGCTCTACATATCCAGGAGGAGTTGTTTTGCGGTCCCTTGGGTTCCAAATGTGCAGGAGGTGAAGATACAAGGGCCTCTCGGCTCCCTGGGACCTGCAGGAGTCGTCCTTGAAGATAGGGAGAAAAGCTAAACAATGCCAAGTAAGGTAAAAAAGAGTGCGTTCTGTGACACCATTGGACAGAGAGAAGAGCAGAGAGTGATAACTGTAGTGAAGAAGATTGGTGGTGGTACGATAAGGGAGACTATATTAAGTGTGTATTTCTTCTAATAAACGCCATTTGCTGCTGACCATATTTGTGTTCAAGTGGTACACGAATGGTCTGGGTAATGTGGGGCCGAAGGAGCCGGGCATAGAGAAACGTGAAGGCCGTCAAGCCAACTCGCTGGATGTGGACTGCAATTTAGGCTATCCGAGGCACTGCAACACAGAGCCTGAGAAAATAGAATGGGAAACAACTCCAGTTTGGGCCTTGGATCTTCTTCTAGTTTAGAGACCTGGGAAAGACAGCATGTCAGTCCGGGATGGCCTGAGTTTCTCAGCGCCCACAACTGCATCCCTCGGTGCAGCAGACGTGAATTCTCAATGCTCTCGGGATGGCCTGACTTTCTCAGCACCCACATCTGCATCCCTCGGTGCAGCCGCATGCATTTCAGTGTGGCTNCCACGATGCGGCGGGATCATGCACCCACGGCAAGTTGCCGCTGGGGTCGCTTCCAGGCCCCGCGGCGGCCGGTGCCCACTGGCGGTGGGGTCAGTCCAGGGCCGGGGCTGGTTCGGAAGCCGCGGCAGGTCGTGGCTGCTTCAGGAGCCGCGGTTCTCACCCCGGAGCTGCTGTCCTCACCCCCCCACCGCCGGTTCCCAAGGTGGTGGTGGGGAGCTCCCTTCAGGGCCACAACCCACAAAAAGGGGCGAACAAAGACCCTGCCCTGGTTTTTATAGGCTCCCCCTAGCCCTCTTTTCAGGGGCAGGTCCCAGGAAAGACACTTCCAGGAAAGGGTTCTGAGACCTGTGCAACTGGGAACAGGTCCCCCAGAACACAACACAACTTTTCTTCCTCATGAAAACATTTCTAAAAGTTCTAGCAGTTCTCAAACGGCAACAGACAGGCATAGGCCTGAGGGAGCAGGTAGCTCTTCATGGCGAGGCTTCTTGGTGAATTTGCACTGATGTTCTTGATTTCAGTGGGGAAAAATGACCCACCTATCATTGCATCAGGTGTTTTATACTGGATGTTTCAATGGAAGAGTGGGAAGGGAGAAATGGACTAATAGGATAGGGAACAGGAGTGAGGAGAAACGTTGAAGAGAATGAGTAGAGGAATAAGAAATGGGGAGGCACTGGTGAGCCTGGATTTGGCAGCAGAGGGTTCCAATAAGAAAATCTGGTCTCCAGCCTGATTCTGTTATAACAAAACTGCGATTATGTGCTGAGCTGCCTGGTACTGTTTTGAACTGCCTGAGAAACCAGTGGCATTCAGGGCAAATTATGTCTAATTTTCTGTACAAATTGCCAAACTATCGGACCCAGCAAATGTGTTTATTAAAAATCAGAAGCATAGGTACGGGTCACATCTTTGTGGCACCAGATAATCAGAGACTAAGACTACTAATATGGACAAATTTTATTTGATTTTCTGTGCTGGAAAGGTAACCAATAAGGGCTCCTCATCCCTTTCTTTCATTGTCCTGAAGTATGTGAGGCCCAGAAGTGTGTGTTTGCCCGTTCCAGTGATATTGATTTGTTTGGGGAACTCAGTCATTGACCCACATTCATGATTAGGACTGACTATATGTTTCTTTCAATCTGCAACTCATGATGTTTCCAAGCAATGAGGAAGAAACGGGGATCAAGAACTCTGTGAATAGTTAAGTTTCTTCAGAAAACTCTTCTTCTGCGTAGCAGTGGATATTCAGAGTCCTTGATCTAATGGAGGCATGAGGTTGGGCAATGAGAGGCATTTTGGGATTTGTCCTGGTGTTTAAGTGATGAGCTGATCTTGGAAAACATGCAAAGCAGATCCACCTAACCTTTTATATTTCTTCTGTAAAAAGGTACAGGGAAGAGCTTTATTAATCTATTGGTTTAGTTAATTTAATTTTCGAATTTAAAAGATCAACAGCGATTACTAATTAGGACATGTTGTTGAATTTTGGTAGTTCTTTTCAGTTTAAAGAGTATGCAAGGTCAGAGGAAAATTTTGTCTCAGAGGAAAAAGTGTAGATCAGTTAGATTTTGGTTTTAGTTTGTTTGCTGGGTTTATGTTTGGTTTTTTTTAATATACAAGGGCAATATTTGATAGAATTTTAAGGAACTATCAAGTCCTGAGTTATAAGGAAACTGAGTTTTGATTGTACTGGAAGCTGGGTTAAGGCTCATAGAAAACAGAAAGGTTGTTGGTAACAGCTTTGAACGACAAACTGTGGATAAGGCGAGAGCAACCGTGATGTCATATACCTGAACATTTACAAAACATTTGATGTTGTCCTGCAAGACATATTTAGGTGTGAAAAGGAGAGATATCATATGATCTATGGATCACTCAAAGGATAAACTATTGGTTGGGTAGTTGCACTCATACATCTGCAGGGGTTAGTGAGTTGGACCTGTGTAAACACCATGAAGTTCAACAAGATCATGTGCATGGTCATGAACTCAGGGTGAGGAAAACTTGCACACGGATACAAACTCATTAATGAGTAGATTGAAACAAACATGAAAACAGAATATGAGCTAGTGATGTGCACTTGCAGCCCAGAAAAGAAATTGTATTCTGAGCTGCATAAAAAAAAGCGTGGCCAGCAAGTCAAAGTAGATGATTCTACCCTTCTACTCCATGATCTTGAAACACCCATCTGGAATACTGCATTCACTTCTGGAGTCCTCAGCACAAGAAAGACATGGATATGTTGGAGTGGATAAAGAGTTGGGCTATAAAATTGGTCAGACGGCTGGAGCTGGAACCCCTTTGCTATGAGGACAGGCTGAGTAAGTTGGAAAGCAGGGAAAAGAGGATGTTCCAGGGACACTTTACAGCAGCTTTCCAGTACTACAGGAAAGATGGGGAGGGACATTCTATCACAGAGTGTAGTAATGGGAGGAGGGGTACTGACTTTAAAATGAAAGAGGGTAGACTTAGATTAATTTTCAGGAATAAATAATTGACATGTATTTTGTGAGACATAGGAATACATTGCCCAGAGAAGCTGTGGATGCCCCATTCCTGGAAGATTTCAAGGCCACGCTGGATGGGGATTTGAGCAACCTGGTCTATAGGAAGATGTCTTTGTCCATGGCAAGGTGCTTGGAACTATATGATCTTTGAGGTCCCTTCTAATGCTAACAGTTCTATGAATCTATATTTTGTCTTAATGTTTTAACTCAAACAGGAATTTGAGTTAGATCTGCACAGAATATTACATGGGAAAAATACTCCAAATATATAGGTTGTGGTTGTACAAAAATGACTTATTTAGAATTCAATGAAGAATTAAATGGTAGAGATTAGTTTTGTTAATTTCTGGTTTTGGTTTTTGTTTTTGTTTTTTGTTTTTGTTTTTCTTTTTTCACATCAAAAAGGAAACTGCAAAGGATATATTCAGCCTGTGTTAAATGTATGGAGAACCAAGCCGGGCATGTTCACATGCACCAAATCTCTTAATTAATGGAATGCTGGTTACAGACCTGGACTGAAACTTGTAATTTGACGGGAAATGAATCAGTTTGTATAGGTGTATGTTGTTCTTTTAAGACCTGTATTAAATAGATAATTTAATCCCAAACCTTGTTCCATTGAAAGCGGATCTTTTCTGTGCAGGAAACCTATGACAGGGCAAGCTCCAATGCTGTATTTCTAGCTGTGAATTTTGTTCCTCAAGGAAAAGTAAGTCAAATGCTAGACAAGATCATTTGGAAAGGAAAACACATGGACAAAATTTTCCATATCAAGTAGGAAGAATATTTTCTAAAAACGCTGGTAAATCTTGAGGGATAATTTTATAAAAACAGTGGGGAGATATATCCAAGGCAAATCACAAAATCTATAGCTTTGATGAAAATAAAAAGAGTAGATGGTTGGTTTGATTTTTTTTTTTTTATGTTTCATCTGTACCGTGCTATAAATGGACAAACTTTCAACTTGGTATGCAATTCTCTCTATAGTAGCATGGTGCCAAATAATTATGTAGATCACTGTATAATTATGCACATTGAAGGTTCTCCTAAAACCCCTAACTTATTCAGAACTGTAAAGCTTATGTTTTTGATTCCAAAAGGTCTTTGTTTGAATCCCCACTTATGTAATAGCTTCCATCTTGGCTGACATTTAAGGCTTGAACTAGATACAGTCAAGCTAAAGTGTAAACTGTTATAGCTTGAGTACAAATTCCGGTTCTTTTGTTAGGTACAGAATAGGCTCAGACCATCTGAAAATTGATCACAGAAGGAGGCCTATAGCACATAATCTCCAGTGTACTGAGTTCTCTGAACATGATTTTTGCTGGAGCATGTTTTAACACACTCTAGGCATTCACAGTTCCTATTTGTTTATAAAGACATACGAAAAGGATACATATTTTTTTTTTTCAGAAATTCAGAAGGATTATCAACAACTTCCTTTTTAAAAAAAAAAAAAATAAAATAATTATAGGTCAAATTCATCTGCCAGAACTTAAATATCCTGGAAAAATAATATTAAAATAAAAGTCCAAAGCAGAAGGAAGTGTGAAATTTGCCCGTGATTGTGATGCAAAAGATGGATAATCAATAAATAGGTTGCTTTTGCAAAAACATGAATAATCTTTGCAGTGTTTTGTGATCATCTCTTTAAAGCAACAACCATCACTTATGTGCCTATGTGCTCTAAAGCTTGAGCACTCAGTAATTCTGTGGAGTTTGCTGGGAAGTTATGACCTATATAATGAAAACACAACAGGATCTAGTCTGTAAACAAGTAAAGTTTAAAAAACCTATTTCTTGTGCAACTTCTACAATTTCTGCACAGCAAAAAACTTATATAGGTTTCTACAAACCAGTCTCAACTAGAGACATGAAGGGCAAGGTTTTGTTGTCAGCATGGGTTCCATGTTGATGTCCTGAGAGAAGACTGAAGGCATCACCATATAAAAATTTAAAAAAGCTATAGGGAAAGTGAAAATAGCCACAAATCCAATCAATATAAAATGAAACTAAAAATACTGTGATGTGTACAACTATTTTCTATATTTTCATGGAATAAATGGTATAATCATTTTCAGTAACGTCCATTCCCAACTTCTCAACATATTGAAAGAATGCTTATTCTTATTTTTCCCTATGTAAACTATTTCCCTATTGCAAATATTTTTTGTCTTAGTGCATTGTCGTCATTATCTATTGTGACCTCCTATAGAACCTAGAGTACTGAAGTGACTGGTAAAAGCTGACAAAAGTGTTTTTTCTCTACTTGAACTTATTGTGGTCATTGTTTGAAGTGCAGCTTCTCTGATGACTGAATTCTACAACACATGCAAGTATCAGAAGAAAACACTTTGAAGAGGGAAGGGTTCTAGGAAAGAGCCGTTTGGCAGGCACTCACATAAGGCAAGTAAATAGTACACAGTTTCTGCTAGATCTTTCAGATACGTTAAAGTCTGGTTTCTTTCCAGCATTTATTATCAACTTTTCCTAATCTGTTTGCTTGTTTGTTTGTTTATTTAAAATACCCCATGCTGTTCTATAAGCTAAAAATATTTTCTCAAGCATATTATAAAGAACAACATGATTTACTTAGGAGAAGCAACATCAGTGCTTAGGAAATCTCCACATTGCCCATTTATATGAAGCATGTCTGCCCAGAAGTGTGACTTGCAATGCAGTCTGGCTTTCTGTAATATGGTAACTGGTGTAGACACAAAATCTAAGGCTTCAGCTGATATTTGCAAGAGGCAGTTTTCAGGGTCATAATATGGGCAGGAGCATTATGACCCACTTTTCCAGCCTGTTTAGTTNNTTTTATCGTAGGCTGTCTACTACTTGTCAGATCAAGTTCTGCCATATAATTTACCTTAAAAATTGCACACATCTAACAGGAGATTATGAAGCCGACAAAATATACATAATGTTTTACTGGAATGTTCTTAGATACGTTTATCATAACGGTGTTATGTAAATTAAAAACAATAGAAAAGTATATTCTGGACTTTATTTTTCTGTCAAATTAAATTTCATAAGTTTATTGGCAATATTTCCTAGCCAAAGAGGTATAGCAGGATTTTTGCCTCACCTTTATTTATTATATGAGTAATAAGGATTTATTGAGAAATAGGATTTGAATTAATTTAGCTTGTGGAAAGAAGTGTCATTTCTGCAGCACAAGTAATCACGTGCTTCTCAATGACAACAATATTATAACTAATGTACTAGCAAACTGTACAAGACCTAACCATGATGCTTTTTATTTTCCAGGTGTCTGAACTCAGCTAGATTCATAAATCATGAGTGTTGGACTCTAGAGGGTTTCTTGTTAACTCTGTCATGTAATGATGCCTGGGAAAGTTAATTTTCTTTCTTAAAAACCTATATTTTAAGCATTAGAGAAGTAGCATTCAAAGTTCGGTAATTCCTAACTTGACATTGGGTATTGAAAAGTGAACTAAGGCCTCATTTGGTTGTAGCAACCGTAAGATTCTCCAGAGTTTCATGCAAGTTTCCATTAGGTTCACAAGGTGTAAGGATTTCATGCATGCAGGATGATGAGGATGGGTGTGCAAAATATACATAACTCTGTCAGTTCCTTGTATGAGATAAAAGACTGAAAGATGCGTGGTTTCCTAACATATGCGCACTCATTTTCCACAAGATACTATTTGTAGATATCACAAAATTTAAAATATCATAGAATAATAAAATATAGTTGAGTGTTTTTCATCATCATGAGTGTAAACAATAAACATTCTTGTTTCACCAATGTAAACAGTATAAACAAGAATTCCTTGACCACAACACTGGGTGAGAATGGGTTGTATTCCTGTCCAAGGCTGTGATTATTAGTAGAGCACTCTTGTTGTGCAGTGTCTCCTGCCAGCATGTGCTCATAGCCTTGACTCAGCATGCTGAGTGGTCTGCAGAAGAATAAGTAGTTGTCCTTGGTCTACATGGCCGCAGAATACACACAAGGGATGGAGGAGGCAGTCTTTTAATATTATCCTCTCGTCACCCTCACATGAAATCAAGGGTCCTTCTAGCCTGTTGTTGGGTCTCTGAAAGTGATCAGTAAAAACAGTATAAATGAGAAGAGCAGAAAAGACGACTGCAAGGGTAAGCACAGAACTGATATTTTCCTGCTATGACACTTCAGCTTTTATCGTTCTTCTAACAAACTTCCAAAGTAGACTGATTTAATAGCCAATAATGACTCCACCTCTCAAAAACGCAGTTGATAATTTTAAAATTCTATCTAGCAGAGCATTGTATGGCAATGAATTTCATACTCTATTGAGATGCTTCTTTTTATTTGTATTCATTTGTCTTGATAATTCTTTCATTGGTCCACTGAACTGTGAGAAATACTGAATCATTGTTTCCATTTGCCTACATGGCAATATTCACAGAATCATAGAATCATTCATTTTGGAAAAGACTTTTGGGACGCCGAGTCCAACCATCAACCCTACTCTACAAGTTCATCCCTAAACCAGATCCTCCAACACTACATTTAAGTGACTTTTAAACACATCCAGGGATGACAACACAGCAACTACCTTGGGCAGCTGATTCCTGTTCTTAACCACTATTTCCATGAAGAATTTCTTCCTGATATCTAGTCTAAACCTATTCTGTTGAAGCTTGAAGCCCTTCCCTCTTGTTCTGTCACTAAGTACCTGTGAGAAGGGACCAGCACCAGGATCCATACAATGTCCTTTCAGACAGATGTAGAGAGTGATGAGGTTTTTCCTTAGGCTTTGCTTCCTCATCAGCGCCAATTCTCTCAGTTTCTCCTCATAAAATTTATTCTCCCAAGCCCTTCATCAGCTTTATTGCCCTCCTCTGCACTCACTCCAGCACCTCAACGTCTCCCTTGTACTAAGAATATTCCCATCATTCCTTTATCTTCTCTTTTGCTCTTTCAGCTGACAGAGAAATAACTTTAAAAATACATTTATATACAAATATCTTCCTCTAAAACCTTTTCCAAAGAAACACTGGAAAAGTCTGGACTTCTAACAGATTAAGATAGTAATTTTCAGAGAGAAATGAATTCTCTATCAATTCTGTAGGCCTGCTGTTTTTCTCAAATGAAGCATGTTCTTTGAAAGTCTGTAAAGGATAGTTTCTGTAAGTGGGTATTCTGAAGCCACTGTTTCTCAATACATGTCTAAAATTATATGATCTCTCTATGCAAAAACAGTTCTCTTGAATAAAAATTTCTAGTACAGAGGATATTGCAATAGTGAAAGCAGTCATTATACTGTTCAGATTTGTTATATAGTACTTTAAAATAATTGTATTTGCCCCGTGTCACTCTCCTGCATAGTCGAGTATTTATTACAAGTCTACAGCCCAAATGATATATATTATCACCACACTTCATAACTCCCTTATATGAAAGAAACTTGGATATCAAAAAAAAATGGCTTTTCTCCTACTTCTCTTGTTGGCTTCCTCCCATTGTGCCTATCCTAATTTTACTGATGAATAGTAACCACATGAGGACAGGAGGCTGAAAGAAAAGCATTTTTCCATGCTTAAGAGAAGACTAAAGAGAGATCTGAAGACCAGGTCATCTATAATCGCCTAGTGCCAGGCTGTAGAGAAAATGGAGCCAGACTCTTCTTACCCTGTGGATGAAAGGCAATGAATACAACCTGGAGCATGGAAATTTCTGGCTAGATGTAAGGATATTTCCCTTGCCCTTGACCCCTATACCCCCCCACCTCCCCACCCCATAAGAGATGTCCAGAGGTCTCTATCCATATTAAAAAAAAATGACAGTTCCTTTTAATTGTTCTGGCTTTGGGCTGACATTCTCAGGTCACTTACAACCTCTATGATTATGTTATTTTATGATTGCTCTGATGCAAGTTCTGCCCACAGTTGAGCCAGAAATGAGTCCCACATATTCATATGTAACAGCAGGAGATGATAGTTTTTTACAGTTGAGGAACAGTAATCTATATAATGCAAAACATACTGTTTCTTACCAAAAAGGGGGAAAGGAAGCAAGCATATCCCCTCTTCTCACAACATCTGGGGGAAGAAAAGCATGAACATGGGCAATTAGAATTTAACACAGATTTCCAAAAATTCCAAGTACCAAAGTGATAGATTAATGATGGGATTGATCATTTTATACACAATAGTCAACATGAAACATCCTTTAAGCAACTGAGTTTACAGCAGCAGATTATGTCCTTCTGGTTTAGACATATCACACATACAACAGAGTGTCAGCTGTGCTCTCACAAGTGACCACGGTTTGAAAAAGAACTTTGCCAGAAGAAAAGGAAAGAGTTGCAAAGTCTAAGGGATCTTTCAGTTAAACATTGCAAAAGGCAGAAAAGGGAACACCAACTGGGTTGAAAAGAGAGTGGTTTCCATTACAGAAATAATAACACATTAGAAGGAATAAAGGATTAAATAGAAAATCAGAGTGTATTTTTTAGGTGTTCTCTTAAATGAATATAAAGAAAAGAAAAAAAAAGAAAGTAACACCTTTATGACTACTGCAAGATAGTCTTTCTCTCAATGGAGATCACACAGTGGGTTGTGGAGTCAAGGCTAGTGGCTAGTGAAGTCCCTCTGTGTTACTGTGTTGCTGCATATGGGCACCTAATTCTGTTTATAACGGTATTTGTAGCCACATAATTGATAGTTTACCTTTAATAATTTGTTATTAAAGATCTATAATTTATCACATAACTTGTCAAATGAAGTGCCCTCTGTTGCTTCTTGTCTTTAGGTCTCCTGTGTTCCAGTCACCTACATATATGTTCTATTCAAAACAGCAGCTTAAGAACAGATGGTATTACTTTCTGGCTGCTAACTTTGCTGAAGGAATCTGAGGAGGAATGAGTGGAGTAGTATAGATGGGATTTTTCACCTAAAGTTCTTCCAATTCCACAGATGTCTGAATGCTGATGCACTTGAAAAATAAGTCACAGGTTTGGTGCTCTTAAGAGTTGCAAATCTGCTCTGGATTGTGTTCCTCACTATACCAGGGTGGTGCATATACCACTCCTGTATGTATTGCTATTACCTTAGTAATGTTTTGAATCCCTGAAAATTTTAATATGGTTTAAAGGCAATAACTAACAATTATCCACTTAGGGGGTTAGAAAACTGCCTTGAGAATGTAAAGTACACTACCAATCATATCTTTGTTGTTTAATGGAGAGCTACTGCAATTTAGTTGGTACGACTGTCATCTAATGGGCCACAGTAAATTCACTTGAGAAAAGAAGACCAAAGGCAGGATATATACCACTGCATGAGCTCTGAAGGCCCTAAATTTATATCTTCCTGTGATGCTAAAGAGGCGTTTCAACATATTTTCCTTTCCAAAGCCTAAATTCTCCAGACTAAATAAACCATCACTCATAAATTCACTATGACAAACAAGGAGGAGAGTGTGTGCATGTGAAATATAGATTTAATAAATATTCCTCATGCACGTGGAAATTGCTGATATATGTATAGCCTAGTAGTGTCCTGTCATGGACCTTTCATGAAGTGTGACTGGTAATGTGCCATTTGTTTTTGTGATGCTTCTGACAACTGACTTTTTACCTTACGGTTNNNNTGACTTTTTACCTTACGGTTGTGCTGCTTGTTCCAACTCTAGTAAAACACACAGAGGCTACTGTTCATGGGAACAATGTGGGTACAGAACTCAGAATCAAAAGATTGTTTTAAAGTTGCATCCAATGCTGGCAAGGCTGAAATATTTCTTATAATAACCGATCCAATTAGTAATGCCTCGTTCCTAAGTCTCCTCAGCTTATTAACTCTCAGGTCCGCTTGTACCTTTTAATTATTAATGCAAGAATAAAACAATGTGGCCTTTTTGAACTGCTGAAACTCTGCCAGTTCACTCTGCATATCTGTCTGTTTAGATCTGAGCCCAAAATCTCAAAGTTAGCTTTCTTAAAGCAAGAAAATGCAGTTCCTTCCTCTTCCCTAGACTGCAGGCCTTCAGCTAAACTATTCAACAAATAGCATCTTTATTATTCACTGTATGATCTGTGTGGGTATTATCATACATTATTATTACACAATTAATCATAGTGATGATAGTGAGGAAGACAGAGGTCTAAAGAAGTTCTGAGGAGACCTGCTTTGAAATATTATTTGTACAGCATAAACAATTTTTTATTATTCTCTTATCATTTTTTTAATAAAAAATATCTTTGACTATTATTTTTACTTGAAAGTATAGCAAGATCTTATTAAAATCCAACATAGTATTAATTTTTGATTACTAATTAAAATATTAAATATTCAGGTGGGAATTTTTCTAAGAGTACGAAAGGATTCTATGAAAGAAATCAGTAATTCTTCATAGAACTAACAAAGATTTGGCAATGTGTTTTGTTCTGTAATAATCTAGCCATCTTGTCACAGGTGCAAGCCAGTTCACTTTATGGTACAATAAAATAAATAATATTGAACCCCAGTTTTCTACCATTTAGTGTGGTTTTATTTGACATAAATCAACATTATTCCTATGCACACGCTGCATTAGAAATGCAATTCTTTCACTTTACTGCTTAGCAACGTATTAAAGTTTGCATCAATTAATGCAGTTTTCCTTAGTTTTTCTAATTTTATTCAAATTCTACCTCAAAGACCAGTGTCTGATGTAAAAAACCTACCATTCTGGGAATAACATGCAGTTAAAAACATACCAGTGATTGCCTGTATATTAGAGCTGCAATATTTTAAATGCTACCTCATTTGAGTTAGTGATATGAAAGATTCTTTACCCACCTTGGTTCTACAGAGAAGTTATTGTATAAGAGGGGTTAAAAATAGTTTGAATCAGAAGGGGGGTGGTTACCAAATCGAGAAAGGTTCACCTCCACCTCTACTCTGCCCTGGTGAGA
>VXBP01002291.1:13685-24541 GCA_013400115.1 Rhinopomastus cyanomelas | reverse complement strand
ACGATCAAGTCCTCTGACTTTCCCTTCTTCTTTTTTCCCTCCGGTTTTTCAGATAATTTAAAGACTGTAACCTCGGGTTTCCCTACTCACACACTAACATAATCGCTCTCCTCCTGGTTAAGGGGTCTTTTAGTGTTAACCCATGTATTCAGCTGTTGTTTTACCCAGTCTTCTGAAGACCCAAATACGGGCCAGAAGACATTTTTAGATATTTCCTTTCCTCCCCAGACTTCCACACAGTAGTGTATCATCTTTACTCTATCTTTTCCTGGCGTCCCAGGAAGATCCCAGTTATTTAACATAAACCCTAGGGGACTATCCTTGGGAATTGGAGGGAGTTTTACCTCTCCCGGGGAAGAGGATTTACTCTTGCTATTCCCTTGCCCCATATCTTCCGGAGTGCCTTCAATCAATCGTTTAACACAATCGCTTCCCCTGGTTCGTGGCCCAGGCCCTCGCGGGCTGTGGGTACCGCACTACTGAGGGTCCGCACTCGCTTGGGGAGTCTGGCTACCAGTTCCCCTCTCACACAACTCACACACTCGCCACACTCCGGGATCCCAACCCCGCCCGAACGGATCCCTTATACTCACGCGTCCTGCGTCTTCGTCCGGACTTTGTGCACAAACTTTTAAGGGGTTACCCTGGGCCCGTTTCCTTTCCTTTGCTTTCTTCCCACCGAATTTGGGTTCGTCGGTCGAGACGAGGAGAAAACCCCGAACTGGGTCCACTCAAAGTAGTGGATACGGGGCGCCTCCTCCAGAAAGGGGTTCCCCAAGTCAGCGATCCGAGTCACGGCACCAAATTGTTATGAATGAGCACAAGAGGCCATCAAGTCCAATTGATAGCAATTTATTACAATGAATATAGGATAGAAAGCAAAGCAGCGCTGGTCGGCAGGGGAGGCACCGCTCCACCAACTGCCGCGCCCGTCCCCCCCCGGTCCGTCTCTTTTATCTTGTCCTTTCTTCTGTGTACGCGGCACTCAGTATCCTTCTCGGCGCAGGCGCGTCCTGTTGCCAGGCGGTCGCTTATCTGCCTCTTCCTCGTGATCTCCTTATGCCCTGGAGAAATCCCAAGCAGATACATGTTTGCAAAACAAGCCAACTGTCTGGCTTGCGGTTACAGTTTCTGCAAGTTTGCAGAATAAGGACAAGCTAGGTCCCCTTTATTCATGGTTCATTTTTTAAAACGAACAAAAAAGGTCATCCTCCTCTCACAATGGGAAGCTTTCTAAAATTTGGGTTTATTCCAAAAAAAGGAGTTAAACAGCAAGCGAACAAAGAAACACAGCAGTTCTCATGGAGTAATCTGTCTCATGAAACTGGCATTCCCAAACCAGCATATACACAAATAACATAGCATTACATGTCCATCTGGAAAAGAACAGTCGAGTCTCCTCTTCTGCTTCTTAGGATGGCTTATTTGCCTCCTTCTTCACTGGAAACCTCTCAAACCGGGCCACACAATTCACAGAGGTTAAGAGCTGGGGCTGGGAGAAGGAAGCATCACCTGTGGCAGCAGTAGATCAGCTTTGTAAAGCTATAAAGAATCTGAAAGTTCACAAGCCCGTGGAACCTGATGGGATTCGCCCATGAATTCTGAGGGAATTGGCAAATTAAGTTGTTAGGCTGTTATCCATCATATTTGAGAAAACATGGCAGTCTGGTGAAATTTCCACTGACTGGAAAAAGGGAAATAATCTTCATTTTTAAAAAGGGGGGGGGGGGAAATAATGCAGTAAACTACATGCCAGTCAGTGTCACCTCTGTGCCTGGAAAGATGATAGAGTGGATATTACTGGAAATTGTAATAAGGCACGTGGAAAGAAACAAGGTGATCTGTGACAACCAACGTGGCTTCAGTAAGGGCAGATCATGCCTGACAGTCCTGGTGGCCTTCTGCAACAGGGTTGCCGCATTGGTGGACAGGGAAAGAGCAATCAAAATCATTTACCTGGACTTATGCAACACATTTGATGCTGTCCTACACGACATCTTTGTGTCTAAAATACAGACTTGGATTTCACAGATAAACCACTTGGTGGATAAGGAACTACTTGGACGGTTTCACTCAAAGTGTTGTGATTAGTAGCTCAATGTCCATTGATTGACGGAGATTCATTACGAGTGGTATTTCTCAGGTGTTTCTTTTCAGCCTAGTACTGTTTAACGTCTTTTTCAACAACATGGAGAGGGGCATTCAGTGCACCCTCAGCAAATTTGTCGATGGCACCAAGCAGTGTGGCATGGTTGACACGTTGGAGTGAAGAGAGGCCATCCAGAAGGACCTCAATAGACTTGAGAACTGTATGAGGTTCAGCAAGACCAAGCATAGGATATTACATCTCAACTGAGGTAATCTCAAGATTAATTATATAATGGGTGGTGAATGGATTGATATCAGTCCCAAAGAGAAGGACTTGAGTCTGTTGGCAGATGAGAAGGTCAACATGAGCCAATATGAGTGTAACCCAAATCAAATTAATCCTGACTAATTTAGATGTTGATATTTCATATTTAGATAGGGTTGTGATTTTTGATGGGTGAGCAAGTGTAATAAAATAAAATAATTCTAAATTTTGCTGAGTGAAAAGTGAAGGTCATGTTAACTAACATTCCATTGACCGTGCATTTATTTTTACACCTTTGGTTTGACCAGCAGATCTTACCTCATACATGGTACTCTCTTGCCATCTCTTTCTGATTTCTTACACTTGAGAATCAAGAGCACTTATCTTCTCAGGAAAGTGTCCTTAAATATCTACCAGTTCTGTTTCTTTCCCCTTCTTTGAGGGCAGTTTCCCAGGGGGTCCTATAGACTAACTACTTGATGTAATTAATTTTATCTAAACATATTCTATCTTAACAAAATTTTGAAGCTCCCTTGACTCTTGTACTATGTAATATTTTTACCTACACTGGTCTTAATTGCATAGAATACAAAATAGTCTTTAACAACTCAAACTGTACATATTTCAGTGTCACTATTTACAGTGTCACGTCCTTTTCATTTATTTAATGCTTCAAGTGTCTCTGTTAACCTTGGTTTGTTTAACTGGTTCTACTGAATATTTTGGGTTTTCTTCTTTGATTGTGCTTTTTTTACTATCCTTTTTTAAGATGGGTCTGTGTAGATCTTGGAAGAAAACATCTTGTTGAACATTTCCTGGATATGATTTTAATTTAAATATTTTTACAGACTTAAATTCAATTTTTTCTCAAACCACATAAAATAATTAAAATTTATTAAATTGATGACAATAAGATATATGATTTACTGCTAAAAATACTGTTAATTAAAGTTATTTATTTAATGGTTATTAAATAATGTACAGTCATTTTTCATGCACTTCTCAGATTCAACCTGTATTCTCAGCATAATGCTTACCTTCCCAATGCTCCTCTGGGCACTAAGACTGGCTACTTCATTCTGGTATTTATGTGTGTGTTTTGGGAGTGATGTAATTGATGGTGAGTTGTGAGCCTCTGAAGTCCTTTACAGGGAGGACTACAATGTTCACGTCCATGGATTGCCTACATCTTTGAAGGAGTCCAATATGGGTCATTTTAGCATCTTTATTAGCACCTTCTTAGGTCTTCCTCTTCCTGGTCTGCAGCTCTGTGTTACATGCAGATTTATTATAAAGGATGACTTTTATTTATATTACATTTTATTTTTCCTTTGTCACCTCTAAAATCAAAGTTGTTTATCACCAGTTCTTTAGAACGGAACCTATTTTTATCTTCTGGACTATTCATAGTTACTCTCAATACTTTGTGTGAAACAGAGTTGCTTGGCAACTGCTTCAGCCAGTTCTCTTGAGGACTCTGGAGTGCATCTGTGACAGATTCACTCAACTGCTTTTAGTGAACTAGGAGTAGTTTGGTACTGCACAAGGTCTGCACTTCTTTAATTAATGATGAGTGAGTTGTAGTTCACAGTTGTGGTGTCTCTTGTGCCAGATCTATGCTCTGTCTCTTACCACTTAACAGAATAATCACAGAATCTCAGAACATTAGGTATTGAAAGGAACCTCAGAAGATCATCTAGTCTGCTACAGCAGAATCACCTAGACCAAGTTGCACAGGAACATATCATAGAATCATAGAATCATTACGGATTGGAAGGGACCTCGAAAGATCATCTAGTCTAGTCCCCCTGACACGGCAGGATCACCAAGACCAAGTCACAAAGGAACACATCCAGGTGGGTTTTAAACATCTGCAGCAAAGGAGACTCCACAACCTCCCTGGGCAACCTGTTCCAGTGTTCCATCACTCTCACTGTGAAGTTCCTTCTCAGGTTGATGTGGAAACTTCCATGTTCCAGCTTACAATCATTGCCTCTTGTCCTATCACTAGATGACATTGACAAGATCCTGGCTCCGTCCTTCTGACATTCACCCTTCAGATATTTATAAACATGAATGAGGTCACCCTTCAGTCTCCTTTTCTCCAAACTAAAGAGACCCAGCTCCCTCAGCCTTTCCTCACAAGGGACATGCTCCAGTCCCTTCATCATCTTTGTGCTCTGCATTGGATTCTCTCCAGCAGTTCCACATCCTTCTTGAACTGAGGAGCCCAGAACTGGACACAATACTCCAGGTGTGGTCTCACCAGGGCAGAGTAGAGGGTGAGAAGAACCTCTCTCCATCTGCTAACCACCCTTGTTCTGATATACCCTAGGATGCTATTGGCTCTCTTGGCCACAAGAGCACATTGCTGGCCCATGGTCATCCTGCTGTCCAACAAGACCCTCAGGTCCCTTTCTCTTACAGTGATCCCCAACAGGTCAGTCCCCAGCCTACACTGGTACCTGGGATGGTTCTTGCCCATATGAAAGACTCTACAGTCAACCTTGTTACACGTCATTACATTTCTCTTTGTCCAGCTCTCCAGCCTATCCAGGTCTTGCTGAATGGCAGCACAGTCTGCTGGGGGTGTCAGCGACACCATCCAGCTTTGTGTCATCAGCAAAGTTGCTGACAGTGCGTGCCAATCCCTCATCTAAGTCATCAATGAATAGATTGAACAGGACCGGTCCCAGCACTGATCCCTGGGGCACTCCACTAGACACAGGCCTCCAAATAGACTCTGTCCCATTGACCACCACTCTCTGACTTCTATCCTGCAGCCAGTTCACCATCCAACTCACTACCCAGTCATGTAGACCACACTGCCTCAGTTTGGCTGCGAGGATGGTGTGAGAGACTGTGTCAAATGCCTTAGTGAAGTCAAGATAGACCACATCCACTGCTCTGCCAACATCTATCCACCTGGTTACGCCCTCATAAAAGGTTATCAAGTTGGTCAAGCATGACTTCCCCTTTGCTGAAGCCATGTTGACTGTCCCTAATGACCATGCTGTCCTTGATGTCCCTGGAGTCAGCCTCTAGAACAAATCGTTCCACCACCTTTCCTGGGATGGTGGTGAGGCTGACTGTTCTGTAGTTACCTGGGTCTTCCTTCTTTCCCTTTTTGAAGACTGAAGTGACATTTGCTATCCTCTTGTCTCTAGGCACCTCTCCTGATCCCATGACCTAGAAAATTTGATTGAGAGTGGTTTATCCAGGTGTGTTTTAAATGTCTCCAGTGAAGGAGACACCACAATCTCCATGGGCAACCCAGCGCTCTGCCATTTCACTGTGAAGTTCCTTCTTACATTCATATGGAACCTCCTATGTTCCAGCATACAGTTGTTACGTCTTGTCCTGTCACTAGATGACATTGAGAATACCCCANTCCTATCACTAGATGACATTGACAAGATCCTGGCTCCGTCCTTCTGACATTCACCCTTCAGATATTTATAAACATGAATGAGGTCACCCTTCAGTCTCCTTTTCTCCAAACTAAAGAGACCCAGCTCCCTCAGCCTTTCCTCACAAGGGACATGCTCCAGTCCCTTCATCATCTTTGTGCTCTGCATTGGATTCTCTCCAGCAGTTCCACATCCTTCTTGAACTGAGGAGCCCAGAACTGGACACAAGATTCCAGTTGTGGTCTCACCAGTTCAGAACAGAGGGGGAGGAGAATCTCTCTCGAGCTGCTAACCATTTATCTTCTGATCCACTCCAAGATGCCCTTGGCCTTCTTAGCCACAAGAGCACATTGCTGTATGATTGTNCACATTGCTGGCCCATGGTCATCCTGCTGTCCAACAAGACCCTCAGGTCCCTTTCTCTTACAGTGATCCCCAACAGGTCAGTCCCCAGCCTACACTGGTACCTGGGATGGTTCTTGCCCATATGAAAGACTCTACAGTCAACCTTGTTACACGTCATTACATTTCTCTTTTACCAGCTTTCCAGCCTGTCCAGGTTCCTCTGAATTGCAGTACAGCCTGATAGGGTGTCGGTGACACCACCCAGGTTTGTTTCATCAGCAGACACTGACAGTGCTATCTAATGCCTCATCAAAGTCATTAATGAATAGATTGAATAGGTCTGGACCCAGTACCCACTCATGGGTGACTCCACAAGATACAGGCCTCCAACCAGACTCTGTCCCATTGACCACTACTCTCTGGCTTCTATCCTGCAGCCAGTTCAGCATCCACCTTGCTACCCAATCGTCCAGACTATTCTGCCTCTGTTTGGCTGTGAGGATGCTGTCGGAGACTGTGTCAAATGTTTTACTGAAGTCAAGATTGAGCACATCTATTGCTTTGCCATCAGCTCTCCACCTGGTTATGCCCTCATCAAAGGCTATCAAGTTGATCAAGCATGACTTCCCTTTGTGAAGCCATGCTGACTGTCCCTAATGACCCTCTTGTCCTTGTTGTGCCTAGAGACAGAATCAAGGATAAATTGTTCCATCACCTTTCCTGGAATGGAGTTGAGGCTAAGCGGTCTATAGTTATTTCATTCCTCCTTTTAACCTTTTTGGTGATTGGAGTGACTTTTCTGTCCTCAGGTACCCAGACATTGAATGGCCTAGCAATGTCTTCTGCTATCTACCTTAGCACTTGTAGGTGCATCCCATCTAGACCCATGGATTTATTTACATCCAGTTTGCTCAAATGATCCCTAACTCAGTCCTTGTCAATCAGGGCAAACTCTTCTTTTGTCTCAACTTCATCTAGGGCATCATGGTCTGGGGCTTGATATCAGGACCACCCCCAGAAGTATAGACAGAGGCAAAGAAGGTGTGCAATATCTTTGCTTTCTCTGTATCTGTCCCGATCCGATATCGGGAGAGGCTCGAATGATCCCCAGACGAGATTAAGACACAAACGAGGTCAGATGCCGTGCAAACTTATAAACTTTATTTTCTACTACTGTTGATAAGAGCGATAGGACAGAGAAGAAAAAGGGGGAAGGAAGTCAGAATCCCTAAGCAAGAATAGCGGTAGAAATGCATCTAATTACCACCACCACCACGGGGGTCCAGCGATGTTCGGCTCAGGTCTCGGTACAGGGGATAGTCCAGAGAAGAGAAGATCCACGGAGGTGCAACAGGATGCCACAGCAAGCAAGCAAGCCAGCCAGCTAGCCAGCTCCCTTAAAATAGGAGCACGCCGCCCCAGTCCCTCGAAAAGTCCGCCCATTTGCACGGAGCTCATTGCGACAGGTGACGTCCCGTGGTCCTTCATTCGCGCATACCCCAATCTAGCAAAGAGAGGGGTTGGGGGGGGGGCCCGCAGAGGCTCCCGTCCCTGTGCCCCCCTCCCCACCTCCACCTCCGACGCGCGTGGACGGCGGCTAGGTTGTTATTTCAGGATGTCGTGGTTTTTCCTCGGGACTTTCCAGCGGCGCAGACTTGTAACAGGATGCTGTGGTTTGTCACAAGACGGTCAGCAGAGCAAAACAAAAGTCCTGACCAACAATGTTGAGACAAGTTCCTGTTCAGTATCTTACAGTATCCTCTGTCTTCAGGGCACCCACCTCATTCAGCGGGGCGCCTACATTACCTCTAGTGTTGGTCTACCTGCCATGTATTTGAAGATGCCCTGTCTGTTGCCCTTGACATCTCTTACAAGGCCTAATACCTAGGAGGATTTGGCTTTCCTAGTTACATCTTTACATCCTCTGACTAGAGCCTTATAATCATCTCAAGTGTCCATCTTGTCCCTCCATGGCCTATAGACTTTCTTCTTCTTGAGTTTGCCCAGCAGCTCCCTGTTTAAGTACACAGGTCTTCCAGCTCCCTTCGTCACCTGACATTGTCTGCACCACATCTTTATCCCCACTTCTTCATATCTCTGCTTTCCTACTATTTCTCTATAGTATGCACTGTGCTAGAGCCATATCTATCTCATTCTATGGAGAACAACTATGTTTTACAGCTATGGTTGTACTGCTCTAAAACCAGGACAAATTAGCCATAGAAACCTGATCAGTGAGGGGAATTGATGTCACAGCTGAATGAGAAATAGCAATATTTAATTTTAGGCTACACCACTAAAAACAGTTCTGCTCACATGCTCCTTTTTTTTCACTGGAACATCATGAAGCAGAAGTGCCTTGGAGAAATTTTAGGTTGAGAAGATCACAAGGGATGACCATAACACTCAGTTAGATGAGATTTTAGACAAGATATTATGAAAACTTCTTCTCTGAAAGAATTGTCAAGTAATAGAACAGGCTGTCCAGGAATGTGTTTGAGTTACAATTTCTGGTGGGATTTAAAAAAGATGTAGATGTGGTGCTTGGGGACATGGTTTAGTACCGCACTTGCAGAATTAGGTTGGATTTGATAATCTTAAAGGCTCTTTCCAATCTAAATGATTCTATAGATCAAAATTTACTTATGCCATAACATAGATGTAGTGGATAGATAATGATCTATTGCAAGATGTCCAGTAACACACATAGACCTACTAAGATTATTATAGCCGTAAAGATGATGGACTGGAACATCTCTATGATGAGGAAAGGATGAGGGAACTGGGTCTCTTTAGCTTGGAGAAAAGGAGACTGAGGGGTGGCTCTGTTAATGTTTACAAATATGTAAAAGGCAGGTGTCAGGAGGGTGGAGCTCAGTGTCATCTAATGATAGGACAAGGGGCAATAGGTGTAAACAGGAACATAGGAGGTTCCACACTGATATGAGAAGGAACTTCTTCACAGTGACAGTGATGCAGCACTGAAAGCAGTTGCCCAGGGGTGTTGTGGTGTCTCCTTCTCTGGAGACATTTAAAACCCACCTGGACATGTTCCTGTGCAACTTGATCTAGGTGATCCTACTGTGGCAGGGAGATTTGTCTAGATGATCCTTTGAGATCCCTTTCAGTCTCTAATGTTCTGTGATTCTATGACTCTGTGAATACATACGCTTTCTGCATAGATCATAAACACATATAACACTGTGCTACAGTAAGCACAAGCAAGCATCATAAATTTGAGGAATCCATCAACATGTTTAATTTAGCTGGTAGCCTGACAATCACACACAGCAGCTCAGCCTCAGTCTGAGCTTTCTTCAAGATGTGGAGTGTCTCTACAGTTATTCCCACCCAGGTGATGTTGTTTTAGTAACAATTTGCTTTTCATCCCAGGTGGAAGCCATATGCTTGCTAACAGCAATCTTATTGGTCACACCACCCCAGAACAATCAGGAAATTAGCTATTGCTGTCAGTCATCAGAATGTAAATACACTAATAAGTGATTTGTAATTCTTTATTTCTTCTAAATAGATATTAAGGTTTATTGTAAGCCTTTTTGCCATAATTTCCAGTGACTAAGTTTTACAAATATACAGTTTTCAGCTGAGCAGCTGTAATCAATGTCTCACCTAAGTGGTTCCTTTGGGTACTTTCCATCCCATAAAAATATTTTTCATATAAAACACCGTCATTTTTGAACATGGGTTTATGAAGTGCAAGACCTGCCTGACAATCCTGATCTCCTTCTACAAGATAATCTGTCCAGCAAATGAGAGAAAAGCTGTGAACACTGTCTAGCTGGCCTTCATAAAGCCTTCAACACCATTTTCCACAGCATTCTTCTCCAGAAACATACAGAAGAAGGCTTGGATAAGTACCTGCTGCACTGGTTAAAATAAGTGTCTGCATACCTGGTCTCAAGGAGTAGTGGTGCATGGAATTGATGGTCTTTCGAGAGAGATCATAAATTCCAAACCCTAATGCTCTGTGATTCTGTGAGACTGATGTTTGGTCACAAATGGTATTCCCTAGGGTCCAGTGTTGGGGCTTGTCCTCTTTAGTATCTTTATTGATGATTTGGATGATGCAACGGGGTGTACTCTCAGCGTGTTTGCAGATGAAATAAAGCTAGACAATCGTGTCAATCTGCTACAGGGTAGGAGGATCGCTACAGAGGGATCTAGACCGGCTTCACCAATGGGCCGAGGTTCATAGGATCATAGGATGTTAGGGGTTGGAAGAGACCCAAGAGGTCATCGAGTCCAACCCCCCTGCCAGAGTAGGACAAAACTATCTAACACAGATCACAGAGGAACGCCTCCAGGCGGGCCTTGAAAGTCCCCAGAGAAGGAGACTCCACGACCTCCCTGGGGAGTCTATTCCCGTGCTCTGTGACCCTCACAGTAAAGAAGTTCCCCCTTGTGTTGAGGCAGAACCTCCTCTGCTGCAACTTACACCCATTGCTCCTTGTCCTATCACAGGGAGCAAGTGGAAAGAGCCTGTCCCTCCCCTCCTGGCCAGCCTTCAGATACCTATAAACATTTATCAAATCTCCCCTAAGTCTTCTCCAGACTAAAAAGCCCCAAGTCCCTCAGCCTCTCCTCATAAGCCATGCCCTCCTGTCCCCTAATCATCCTCGTAGTCCTCCGCTGGACCCTCTCCAGCAGATCCCTATCCCTCTTGAACCAGGGGGGGCCCAAAACTGAACACAGTACTCAAGATGAGGCCTCACCAGGGCAGAGTAGAG
>VXBP01002290.1:1087725-1130063 GCA_013400115.1 Rhinopomastus cyanomelas | reverse complement strand
TTGTCTCTCATGATGATGACAGCTTTGCCATTGAAAGATGAGGCAGTAAAGTCAGGTTTTCACACTCCAAATCTTTGAACAAGCCTCCTTGCTCCAAACTCCCACCCAGTTTCCAGACTAATGCTCTGCCAAGTGTGTTTTGCAGGGCGCTGACACATGAGGTGATAGAAAACGCAGACGGTTGGGTGTGAGTTTGTGTGTGTGCAGGAGATGTTTGCTCCTGCAATCTCATGTGCTGGTGAGCTGGACACTGTGCTTGGCCAGTGTGAGCGTGGTGTCTGGCTGCTGCGCTGGGACCGGGCTGGAAAGAGCCGAGCTAACATCGCCACCTATTGATTGGCCATCCGAGAGCCAGTTGCCCAGGTCCCGGAGATCTGCCACACCACCGCGACAGGAGCTCCTGCTCCTCCACATCCCAGAGATGGTACCGGTGTCCGGATCCGAACGGAATTGACGGCCGGTCCAGCGTGCTGCTGGCTGCTGAAAACATCTGCGGTGTCTAAAGCTGGGAACGACACAGGGAAAACATTGCGGTGAAGGTGCTAGTTGATCAGCCCACTGGGGTGGCCTCTTCAAACTAAGCATACATCTTCAGAACAATGTTGTTGTGCAACAACAGCTTGTGGAATCAGCCCGTGATGTGTGCTGCCGGCAGGTGAACTTTAGAGTGATCAAACACGGAGTGAAAACCTGTCACAATAGGTTAAGTAGTCCATAGGTGCAGCAAACCAAGCCGAACCAAGTTCGGCTCACACGTATGAAATCTAGGCAAGTGAAATAATAAATAGCTGACATCTTCAAGCTGTCTAAGGGTATCATCAAGGGCTAAAACTGTGCAGGTTTCTGTAGAAGATCACACTAACAGGTCTGTTTGGACGTGTTTTACCACAAACCCTTCACAGGTCTTAGTCACCATTTCCAGAACTGGAAATGTAGGTATCGGTGTCTCTCTCTTATTTCAACACACTCATTCATCTTCTTTAGTAAGTAATTTCATGTTTTTAACCTTTGGTAAATTTATGATTACTTACCTTACTGTGTTGATTTATGTCTTCAGACTTTTGAATGCTTAACATTGAATTTAAATTCATAAGGCAGAAAAACTAGAGTATGTTTACTTGCAAAAAACAAATTTTCTTTTATGGAATTAGCTTTGTCAAGAAAATGTCTTTTACCATTATACTAAGCGATATTTGGGTAGCAATAGAGAAGTACTCAGATAAATAAAAACTGAAATGGCAACTGCAGGAAGTCAGGCTGAAGTAAGAAAGAGAAGGGGGAATTTTGACCCACAGAGAGGAATTGCCAGTAAATGTTTAAGACTAGACTAGTTTTAGTAAATTCACTTTTCCCCTGTAAAGTAAATTTCCCCTGGAAACAGCTAGAAATTGAGAATTCCCTCACAAGTGAGTTCCATCAGTGGTGTCTATACAGACACAAAGAACTTAACTGGGGATTTTCACTCAGAAGGATCATCCCCATTCATTCAGCACAGCACTGAGAATGGAATTCTTATGTTTAATTTTAATGTCTCAGACTTTCAGCATACTGGGGTTTTTTTAGGTAGTGTACCAGTTTTAGAAAGGTATTTGGTGGTTTTCAAGATTTCCAGTCTTCCTCCTGTTGGCAAGGAGTAGTGACCTCAGTCAGCTTTCTGCAGCCTTCTGACTCAGAAGCAACAGAACGACAGAGGGAATCCCCCACACTTATAGCTTGTGATTCTGGGGGCTGTGTGTTGCATATTGTCATGGAACCTTGTCGTTCCCTGCATCAGCAAAACACGCAGGTAGTTATTTCTTTGAAATATATAAATACAAACACATATATATTCACATGCACAGGTGCATGTACGTGTATATAGAATATCTGGCAAGAAATGCATTGATCTGTGCCCAAGTTGATTTAAAAAGTATAGAATAAGTTCAAGTACCACAACTTACAAGTGTCAAGCCCAGGATTAGAGTTTATCTTCAACTCCTTTGGCAAAAGGTAGGAGGACTCATGCTCTTCATTGTGTTTTGAAGGGTAGGAGAATCACCAGGAGACCCTTCACCAGCTTTTGGGAGGTTTCCAACATTTTCCAATGATGAAGCATCACATCAGAACAAAGCTGGGAAATTCTCTCAGCACATAGTAACAGTAACTCTGATTTCCAATAAAAAGCAACAAGAAAATACTTTTCTGTAGATACTAACAATCATTTGCTACGACAGATCCAGCAATTGGTGTGGTTTAGTTTTCTTTACTGCCAGATATTACACTGGAGGGTTCTGGTTATGTGAATTTAACCCAGTCAACTGTCCAGGAAGAATAATGATTGATTTTTCTAGATTGCTATTTATCATCTATGATTTTTCTAAAATTCTGAGGCTGTGTATGCTTATCCCATATTCTGACTAGGTGACATCTCTGTGAGTTTCTGTGGGATTTTTGCCCTATAGTAAAAAAAAATCTATTTTGAATTATCACCCTTCTGCTTTTTTTGGAAGCTCCTAATGCAGACTTTAGAGGAGCTGTTTTAGCTGAATCATAGGCATCAATAAAATATGGTTTTCCTATTCAATTAATAATCTTTTTTAAGCATAACCTGCTGAGGCTGGGAGCTTCCGAATGAGCTCACAGCTGTCCCATAGCTATGGATATGGCTGCTGCCTTTGTTGCTGTGATTGCAGCCAGCTGTAGGGAGAGCTTGCTTGAAGAAAGGAGAAACAATACATCACATGCAACATGCATTGCTGGACAGAATGTGGGACTGTCATTCTTTTTCACCCCTTTTTTATTGGTTTAACATAAAATTAACTGCTTTAAGGTGGCTGCATTAATGTCTTTTTGCTCATACTTCATGGCAAATCAATTCTCATCGCAGTTTTGTTTATACTGGCAGTAATTTATTTTTTTTTCTACTTGCACGCTGTGCTGCTGATCAATTTTAAGGGATACAACAAGCCAAAAGCATACAGATGCCATGGCATCTCTGACTACCGAGACAAGAGCTTTGTGCATTAGCCATTTCTATAGCTGCACAGGTAACTAGTGTTAAGGCAACAAACACTTCACCTGTGCTACAGCACTATTTGCTTTGAATATTGGTTTGCTCTGATATTGTATTGGTGGTCTTGGGCTTCAGTAATTGCTAGGAATAAGCTTTCTCATATCTGATCATTCATGCAGTGTAAGGAAGAGGTTTACTCATTCTGCCCAGAGGCTGAACCAGCAGAGACAGCAAAGCCAATGTGATTCATTGAATGAAGACAGTGGACAATTACCAGCAACTTGTACACGTTTTGCCCTGGATAGCCTGAGCTGGTAAGTCAGATCTAACTCTAATGCATGTATTCTTAATTCTTATTTTCAAGTATAAAATTGTTTTATAAACATATTTAAGAGCACATGTAGTATCCAGTGGTTTCTTGGCTGTTGTATTGTCCTAAAATCTGAAGAAAACGCTTTTGCAGCTCTGCTGTGTCCTGCTAGTGCACCTGTCTGTACAGTGCAGCATGCATGTGCACTTACAACAGAGGATGATCTATAATGTGGATTTTCTGTCTCTCTCTCTCTATAGTAAGATTTTAAGAGGAAATGAATGTTAGGAGAGTAAAATGGTTATTTCTGTGCTTAGAAGCACAAGTAGAAATCTGATCACAAAGACTAAGCTACAGGATGTGTAGCATGAAACACGCTGGAAGACCTCAATAGCAGGGTGATAGTCACACCGGCAAGGCAGACCTGATAGTTATTTCCAGGGTAGTGCACAAGACTTTCATCTTGTGTTTTTTCATTCTTGGAAATGCAAACTAGTGTTAATTATGACTAGTTATAAGGAGAGTCACTGTTGTTATTCTGCCTTTTACTGACAAGCATCGTAACCTGCTGCTTGCTGTAGTTCTTGAACTGCTACAGGAATGCTAATTAGTCAGATCACACGGGGCTACCTGTGCCATATCGAGATGTCTTTAGAATTTCATTCTGACCTGTGCAGGGTGTGTGCAGAGGCTTCCATAGCTGAAAATCTCAGATGGGTCTAATTTTGGACACTGCTAGTTACTGTAACAATCATAGTTGTGAAAAGCTGTATCTGCAGGCTAAAGTGCATTCACTTGGGGACTTATCATCTCCATAAAGACAATGCACATTTCAGGGTTTCACCTGACTCATGATGTGAGGATGCAGTTGTAAAAAAACACCAAAAGAGGAAATTACATAAGAAACTTAAAATTGCTCTTATGAAATAATTTGTCTGTAAAAATAAGATGCTAATATCCAATAACAACCAGTAAGTTTTCAGTTACAGAATCATGTGAATTGAGCTGCCTGTTTATCTTATTTCTTATACATTTTTCCCATGATTTTGCCCAATCTTATTTCTATTGCTCTCCTGGGAGTCGTTTCTGCAGCTTAGTAAGACCACACTTCCAAAAAGTTTTCCAGAATGTGCAGCTTACCTTTACATCTTTTTTTTTCATTTCATACCTCGTATGTGACTAGAAAACATGCTCAGCACAGTAACCTTCAGTAGTGTTTTGCATCTCAGCGTTCCAGTGGACTGGTAGAAAATGCAGTTCATTTGCATTATATTGTTCCAGCTCCTGTTTTATTGTTCTGTGCTTATTCCATGCACTGTTTGAGGATATGGATGGTTAGTGTGCAGGGAACAGTTATGTGTTTGAAGTCATTTGTGAGGCACTGATTCTGTGTTCAAATGTACCGTCTGTTTTATTATGGAATAGCTGCTATGCCTCCAGAGTTTCCTTGGACTCACCTGCTCTTGACTTAGAAGAAAGTTCTGTGAGATTATAGAAGATTCCATCCTCTTCTTACATGAGTGTTCTTGGGGGTCTCCTGTGGTTGTGCACTGGAAAAGCACAGTGTGGACATGCTGTTGTTACTCTTCTCAAAAGTCATTGTTTAGACAGTGACACACTGTTATTTTCTTCAGAATGTACAGATCTTGTTTCATTGACCAGATCAAGGTGGGAAGGACTCCAGCATCCCATAGGAATTGTAATAGCTGGAGTCGAATGATGTGTGGATAGTGTCAGTAAGAACAGTTACCTACACCACAGGGGAACGAGCCTGAGCAGACTCGGGATTGAACTACTGCTTGGCTTTGCTGGGTTGGACATACAGGTTAGCAGCTCGGTGTACCTACATTTGCTTTGGTTCTGAGACTCTACCAGCACCCTAGAGTGCTCTAACACATTTAGAGAATTTGCTTCCTTTTTACTGTTTGCATATTGCAATGGAGAGAATTGACCTCTAAACTGTCTGGGCTTTGAATGTGTTTTGGAAGATGTGTGACTAGGACATCACAACCTTCAGATTTCCTGGAGATCTGTTGAAAAACTGAGAAGTACTTCTGCTTTACTTGATCAGGTTAACATCTGCATAAAAGGAGAGGTTGCTGTCAACCTCTTCTCCGTAAAAAGTTGGGATTCTGAAAATAACTTCTCTGATATTCAAAAAAAGCCTGAATTTGATGACTTTCAAGACGTTCTGTGAAAGACATCTGGGCACCAGAGTTTAAGGAGATGGACACAGATACACTTCCTGCATTAGTGGAGACTGTAGAAGATACTGAGGTTTTTATGAGTCAGGGTGGCAAAATTCCATTTTTAGTAATTATTTTAATCCTCAAGAATATTGTCACAGTATTAATCCTATGAACTAGAAGCACTACAGCTTCTGTAAGCGTGACCTTCAATAGAAATAAACACCTCTTCGCATCAACACCGAAAACTTCCAGCCAAGATCAGCTCTTCTGCCACGGCTCTCATCTCCACAGATAACATGAGGACTTGAAGTCAACAAATTGGTAGTTTGGTCTAGCGTGATGGAAGAAGTTTATCAGCCTCAGGAGGTCTGATAGAGGCATAAGCCATGTCAGCTTTAATAACAGGTATTTTTGTTTGGTTTTAAACCAACAGGTACAAGAAGTCCTGCTAAGTCAATGCGCCTAAATTATTTAATGGAAGTTTACTGAGTGTCTATGTAGGTTCCCAGCAAGTTTCCATATTGGCATAGAGGCCTAATGAAGTTTGGAATCTCTCCGTTATGTAATGTCATGCCACTCAGAGGTGCTGAGCCTGTTGCTTTCCACATGAAAAAAATACAGTCCCAAAGTAAGCACGGGGGTAATGCTGAGCTACCTCTGAATTCAATGTTGGATGGGTCTACTCTGCTTTTTTGTCCTTGTCTTGATGACGTTTAGGTTTGTGAAGTAAATGCAAAGTGTTCTCTCTCTCGTGAGTTTACTAGCTGTGGTGTTTGGTACTCAACGACTGTACTTTGGAATCAAATTATTTTGGGAAATGGAAGCTTCCTATACAAACATGCCTGTGACATTTATTGGCCTGTTTTTATCCACAATTGGAGACTGATTCTTGACCCATACTTTACTGATGAAAGGAAGGAATTCTTGAAAATAAAGGTAAGAGGAGAAATCTATGTGAGATTATCTGTAGCTCTATATAAAACAAAAGCATGGGAGTGTTACTCTAAGAAACAAATAATAGTAATATTAAGATTGCTGAGGTTCTTTAAAATACTGAAAAAACACGGAGTAGTGAAAGATGGGGAGAATCAGCTTTGGGGGTAACTGGCTATTTTGTAAGCTTATTTTTAATAAATATCTGAAAATAAACCGAACTGGTGAAGCTATGCTAAACAGAGACAGATGTGAGTGAAATCTTTTGACCATCTTACAAAGAATTTTATTTCATGTTTATACTCACAAACCGTTCCATGGATGCGTCTGTAAAACAAAAGGCTGTCTTCTAAGTTTGTCCAATATTAAAACTCAACACTTACCAGCAACTGCCATATAGTAAAGCCTAACCCACATTGATTCCAGCACATGGTTCCAAATAATTCTGGTATGTCTGGAACATTTATGAGTTGGCACTGGTGATCATAATTTTAGTGTTATGCTCTAGTCTGACATTAACAAGCAACTTCTCATGACAGAGTTTGATTAAAGGTATTTTGTGATGTTCTTTGGTTTCCGCTCTGTCTCTCTATCTAGTCTACACAAGCATGCTGTTCAGGGCAGAAAATCAAATGCTTCACTTGAAGAGACTGTAATTTCAATTAGTCTTTGTGGAGGTACTGCTGAAATACAGGTAATAATTAAAAGGCAGCGTGGATTGCTTGTGTGAGCCTTGCTTTACTGTTCTTCCATAAGGTCAGAGAAAAGTGGCTCAAAATCACTGTAGTATTGTTGCTCCCTGAGGCCCAGAGAGCTCCTTCCTTATCACATCCACACTTGCTCAGTAGCTGCAGGGATGCAGCTCACGTAATTCCCTTCTTCTGATTGCACACACTGTTATAATTTAACAAAGCCTTCTCATCTTATATGACAATTATGTTGACTCTGTCTCTCTTCATTCAGAGACTTGTTCTCTCTTCAATACCCGTGAGCTTGGAGAACGTGTGAGATTACTTGTAATCAGATAGCTTTGTGCTCAGGATGGCTGCTTCACCACCATTTACAAACGAGACAGGAAGACCTAGACAGCTTACAAGACCTGGGAGGTGTATTTAATCTTAGGAACCAATTCATGCCAACAAGCAGCCTCAACAGCAGGACAAATGTTTAGTAAAGAAAGCTTTTATGGTTGTAAATAGTTATTAGACTGTGGTCCTGCAGTCTGATCTGCTTAGATGTAGGCTGGAACAACAAGTACAGAACGTTACAGGATTTGTATCATAATGCATAGAAACTAAACCTTATTTCCAGGAAACGTAGTCCAAAAGGGTAGTACGATTTACTGTTACAACTGTGAAGTCTTCTGGAGAGCTACTCTGTCATACAGAGATGTCTCCACAGTCCTGGCAGGGGAAAAGAAAATATGAAGAAAATGTGCATCACCTTTTCATTTACAGCGATCCCAGGGGATAGTTTCTTGTGCCTGCAGCTCGGTCAAATCTGATTCTTAGCTTCTTTTCAGAATGGCAAAATGATTCCCACATAAAGCATTTCTAGAGAGTTAAATTGTAATTCAATTTTCCTTAATAAGGAAAAATGACTGTAATCATAGAGCACAGAAAGAGTTGTTTAATTATGAGATAATATGCAAATCCTATTAGGCTCATCAGGCTGAGAGAGGAGGCAGTCCTTGGAACAGTTTGTAGTCTAAATGGGCAAGGCAAACACAGCAGGATAAAGCCATACAATATGTAGATGAAACCAATGACTGTCCACCATCAGAGGAAAGAAATCTCTTGGTATGAAATTAAACAGCAAGAGTTAGAACCACAGATTCCTTTAACAGTAAAACAGAGCGTACGGTCTTTGTTTGCAACAGCCTGGACATCAGTTGGCTGTAGGTAGTTTAAACTAAAAGTACACATAAGCCTCATCATGTTACAACAGAGCCCAAATAGATGTTTTGGGTTTTAGCTGTTATTTACTAAACCGTAATGCCTTGAATTCTTCATCACAGAGCAGGTTCCCTTCCTGACAAGTGGCCCTCAAAACTCTAAAAGAAACTCATTCTTTGTAGCACTGGACCTTCATTTAGATGATATTATGTCAACATTTGACACAAATGACATGTAAGTTCATGCATTATTTCTGTAGTAGCTGTGATGTGCTCAGAGATGAAAAGGTATTTTAAATCCCACCGCTTCCTGAGTGAGAAACACTGCTTTGAGTCTCTAGAGAAAGAGAACCTCCCCGCCCAACTGAAAGCATCACACGCTTTTGGAGCACAAATTTTGATAGCAGGTTGTAATGTGGGAAGTAAAAGACAAGTCTGGCCACAATTGTGCTTGTGTCAAACGTAAATCACTTGACCAGTTAAAGAATTCAGTCCTGCGTTGTGTTCTGTAATCGGATTTTTCCCATAAATACTCATGGAACTATTTCCATAAAGAGAAATTTGTCACTGAAGAAGCTCAAAATGTTTTTTCAAGTGTTTGAAAATGCCCTTTGCCATAGAAGTCTTGCAATTTGCGTCTCAACAGGACAGATCTAACCAGTGATGTCTGAGTAGCAAAATCTTGTTAAACAGTTGTTGTTTTCCTTCTAGAAACTACTAGCTGAAAATGACACAGCAAATGCATAACTTAAGTCTCCTCCAGACTAAAAAGAACAGCATGCCATCCTCTCCAAATGCTGCAAAGCGGCTGTATCGAAACCTCTCAGAGAAGCTCAAGGGGAGCCATACATCCTTTGACGAAGCATATTTCAGAGCTCGATCTGACCGGCTCAGTCTTCGTAAGACCTCAATGGTAATTGCTCAATATTTATCTAAGTGTCTTATTTATCTACTGTCCTATTAACCTCCTTAACCAGTTTGCTTTTCATCTGTACAGTTTTCACCATTTCACTTTGTTCTCTGACCAGTGCTCCACTTTCTTCCCAGACTGCGAAGAAAGACTATGACCTGAAGGAAGCAGCATATCAGGGCTCCTTCCTCTCAGCTCTGCCAGAACAAATAGATTTTGTTTTAGAGAAGAAAATGCCTGAAGCTCAAACAGAACTGGACAGCTGGGACCAGTTTTTGCATAGTAGCTGACAGCTGGCTCTGCTCTCCAGGCACCAGGTTTCCAGATGCCTTCATGAGTTTGTAGTGATCATTTGAATTTGGGCCACTAAGTATCAAAAATGATCCTTTAGATTCAGTTTTTAGCCACTATCTTTTCTTGCCTTTTTCTTTTCCTTTGCAAGCTTGAGCGTGACTAAGCAAATGAAGACTACTGCTGGGGACTATGCCAGAGCAGACTGACAGGTAGACTGAATGAATGTCAGTCTGTTGGTGCATCTTCTGACCAGTCTTCCTAAATACACCCTGCAAGTGCGTATTCCTTCAAACATGGGGTCTTCTGTCATCCTTAACTAATGAGACATGGCTAAAAAGCACTGTCCAAACACTAAGGAGCAGTGCCCTGATTCGGAGGCTCGTCCTCTGCTATCCACAGAGCGAACTACTTACATTTTCACTTACCTCATTTTTCAGTCCAGATGTGCTAGGCAGTGGTTGTGTCTATCCAATCAGTGATCAGAATTAGGAGTCTTGATTTTACATTGTGATGCAGATGGTGTTTTAATGGTATATAGATTTGTGTTTTGTTTCCCCCAACCCACTACCCTGCCATGGGAGCGACACACATTTGTCACTGCTGCCCTAGAGTGAGCACCAGTACCTCTAAGTACTATCAGTCTGGGGTCTGAGCTGGTGTCTACAACTGCCAGTTAATAGATTCCCACTGAACTCAAAGATTTTGGATCCAATTCTATCCATTCAGCCTGTTGTTTTCACAGCTTTCCCTATAAATAAATAGCAAAGAAACAATCAGTGAAGGGGCGGAAATATTCCAGGTAAAGTTGCTAGCTGATGTATTTTCTAATCATTGACTTTCTGTGCCGCAGAGCAAAGTCAATTACTAAAATCACGTTTCCAGACAAGTGAGCAACCTTTGCTAGAATTTGTTTTCTTTCAGCTTTGGCTAGTGAAGAGTTTTCTTTCCATTCTCTCTTGCTGTGCAACACTTTCCATTCAGTAAATTGTTGTCTTGCTGCAAACACAGCAATGTCCCAAAATAGCTTTATTCTTGAACTCATGTTTATCAAAACAAATCTTTGCAGAAACTACTTAAATGTTTTTTCCAACTCCAGTAGCACATAGTGGACTTTTTCAGTCAAACCTAGAGCAAATATCTTGAAAGGGGCACTTCATTTTAATTAAGCTACATAAGATTGCATTTCTAAACACCCCAGCACTGAATCACTTACTGGAACATGGTTATTACTTACTGCAAAGCAGTACTGTAGTCCTTTTCAGTGCATACGTTTGTGCATCAGAGTCACACCAAAATAAATTAATCACATAGCACGGCTGTCTAGCTAACGATTAGAGGCTGCACGACTCAGTCTGGGAAAAGCAATGTAAAAACTGCCCCTAAACTTTGCCTTGTAAATGGGGTTCAGCTTCTCTTTGAAATCAATAGGTTTGTGTTTTCAGAGCAGAAGCTGGTTATCTAGTAAATGCAGATGAGGGCAGAAATCAGAAGGCTTTTGCTAGTATTTGTGGCAGTACCAGCCTGGCTAGAATTGAGCACATGGTTTAAAGGCAATACATCCTACCCCTGGGCTGCAGATGTCTGAATAACACTGCAAGTCTAGGGACTCTTTTGTGTAGAATATGACCAGCTTTTTGCAGAAAACAATATCACCTTCAAATATATTTGTTTTCTGTATGAAAGCAAATATTTTGGAAAAAAGTAGGTGAAATGTGCTGGGTACTCTGGGTATTATTTCTTGACTGCAGTAGGTACAGCACGGTACGAAGCACATTGCTGCATGGATGAGGACCGTGTACACGCCCAGAAAGGCCATATCACAGATCCCATGTTTTTACACCCTTTGAAGTCACAAGACCTGCCAGCATATTTGTCTCTATTGTTCCTTTGGAAAACCTGATATTTGCAATTTGGTCTCATAATTGTTTGGATTGGATGAAGTAGCATATAAAATTCATGCTCTGTTTCTTGTTTAAATCAGTGCAGCTTTTTCTGTCAGATTTCTAATGAAATGAAGAAAAAAAATTTGCTTTTATTTTTTCCCTTTGGATGAAACATTCTTGACAACAGGTTAGCTGTTGTGTTTATGAGGAATTAAGTATGTACATGTATACATTTGAAAAGGGACAAATGCTTTCATCAGCCATATCACTGGGATAATTTCAGCCGTAACAGGGAGTGTAGCCATCTTTTTTTTCTGATGTAGCAGTAAATCTGGAGGTTTATGTAATGCAGGGAACTCCTGAGGTGTAGCAGGAGATTTATTGAATTTCACACAACGTTGGACTTAGAGTCACATAATGATATTAAGCACTTAGGGGAGCACTCTGCAAATGCTGACTCATTTAACTTGGATGCACATACATAAGGTCTATTAAAGGAGAATGACTGTTCTTATTTCAAAGGGGGAAACCATGTGCATACCCAGTGCCACAGAAGTGGAGCTGTGACCTGAGAAATCCCTTGTCTCCTGTCTAAAATGAGTACCACCAATGAGTGGTGCTCACAGCTCTGCTTTTCTGTCCTACCCCCAGATTATTGGCTGGTGTTTCACCAACATAATTTAACTAAATAAAATGGAAAATAACATGAGCATCCACTTCAGTTCAACCAATTCTCTTTGTAGTAAGAGACAAAATACTGCATCGAAATGGAACACGTGTTGGTGCCTGGTTTTGGAGATTTGGTGAATATATTCTGCGTTTCTAATGATTCTGTGACAAACCAGTCTATCCATTCACAGTTCTGCATTCAGAGTCATGAAAAGCAAAGGGACACAGGTTTTTTTAATTTCTCCTCTTTACATGGAACATCAAAGATCTATTTAGGATTGTTTTAAGTCTCTAGAGCAGTCCATGTACAGCTGCCAAAAGCTTCTCCTTGACTTAAGTGGGAGCTGATGACATATAGCATGTACCAGAATCACACTATTAATTAAAATACTTTGCCATTATAATTAGAATTAATTAAAATTCCTTTAATTCCTTGCTTGAACACTTCATCCCTAAGAGTAAGATCTCTGATTTCAGAAAAAGGTGTTACATAAGCAAGACAGCAGATGTGCAGAGCTATTGGAATGAAAAGAAACATTGCTGCATTGCAGTAAAAATTTCCGTCGTTCTTAAGTTTTACCCGATGACAAGAGAAATACCTGCTGGCCTCTCCTCTAAAATTTTTTGGAGTTGTGCCCTCTCTAATGGAAGTTTGTGTCCTTAGACACAATTTTGTTGCCTTGAACAGAAAGTAGATAGAGATTGATGAATCTAATGATGTATCATTCGCCTGTTCCTAGTTGAGATTTTTTACTACGCCTAAAGATCTAAGTATAAGATCTAAGATTGATATAAGTGTAAAGAAACTAAATCTAAAATTTACAATCTAGAAAAGATTCTGAAACCAAGAGTTTGAGAGAGACCTATTTTGATGAAGCACTGGTTTAAGTAGTGTCTTCTATTCTGTATGGAAATGGATAGAAAGTGTTTCTCAGCACGAACTATCTTTAGTACCTGAGTATCGAAAAGATACACTCCAAAGACAGCACTGTTCTCCTAGATTTGTTTTGATTGCTGCATTTCATCTTACCCTCAGACAGTAATTTGACATAAATGTCTCATTTCTCTATATTGACAAATTTGAGTAAAGATCTTATTTACATCTGTTGTCTTGTCCTGCTGATTCCTGTAATTCAGCAGAGGTCCATATTAAAACCTTAAAATAACATTATCTTTGTGATCTTTTAGTGTGGTACAGATACTCCTCATGCAGACACCTTTAAGTTCAAGCACAACTGGCAAAAGCCTGTAGAACTGATCAAATTCTAAAGTGTAGCTGTGGGCTCTGGCTGTCAGAACTTGGAAGCCACTAGTCAATAGGAGGAGCCAAAAGATATTCCAAAAGATTCATGCTCTTGCAACAACCTGTTTCATAAGAGCCAAATTTGGGCAGAGATATGCCAAATAAAACCACATCAATTTGCAAAAGAAAATGAGTTTTGATGTGGCTGAAACCACGTGGGTGTCAGGGCAGGGGAAGCTAGTCCACATCGTGTATCTGAATCACTTGCTCTCTTTCTGTGCATTTCTTTAGTGTGCCACTGGGCACAATATGTCTGTGTAGACCTTGTTTCCTTTATGTGACCACATGCTGAGTCCTCCTTGGTTAGCTGGGTCTCTTGCTTCTGCTAATCCATTTTTAGGAAGTAAGAAACCCTATTGGGCAGTAACGGCAGTGAGACACTGGGAGAGAACTTAAAGAAGCTTGCCAAATAAAATGTCGTTACTGTAGGGTCCAGAAGGATGTTCTCATAACAGAAACCTGCAAGCCATGCTGCTCCTGCACCTGCTTCTCCCCAGCTGAATTAAGAAGCAAGAGGTTTCTTTGTATCATATAAGTTTTTTATCTCCCTGACACTGAGCAGGAAAATGTTCCATGATTCTCCCTGGTTGAGGGCCAGTGCCATCATGTATGTCCTTGGTTTTGGCTGCTGGTGTTTCTGCTGCTGGCACACATCACTGCCTGGACACGCAGTCCATTTTTTGCAGTCTCATTTCTATTTTATTTTAAAGACTATAGGGTTCACAGAAGCTTCTAATTACAAGTGAAATGTAAAAATATGAGTGTCTAGAAATAACTGAAGTGTTTGAATGAACAGCACTTACCACCAGCTCACACTGAAGCTGTGAAGGTTTTTCTCCAGATTTGGATTTTGATCACCTGAGTTTGTAAATTTTTACTTTAAATTTTGATTTTGAAAGACTCAGTAGTCTGACTGCCAAAATCATAGTCTTTCATAGTCTTTCAAGTCTCACAATGAAAACTTATAATATTGCTCATAGAGTTTGATTACAGGACAATCGTTGTTTGATTTTGTATGGCAATGAATCTTCCCACAGACCTGAAGCAAGTTCAAGCATACAAGTTCAAAGTCAGAACCCACTCAGTTTTCCTTCAAAGTCTGCATTTCTAGCTGAACCTAACCTAGGTCTGGAGGACCAATGATTTATAGCAACCTCACAAAACACAAATTTTCTCAATTTGTTTTTAATGCGATAACATTTGAACAGTTTAACTGAATTCCTGGTTTTATTGATACACAGAATTTCCAGTGCAATGAAGCGATGTTTGAGGCTGTGGAACAGCAAGATCTGGATGCTGTTCAAATTCTTCTTTATCAATACACACTGGAGGAACTGGACCTGAACACCCCAAACAGTGAGGGACTAACTCCTTTGGATATTGCCATTTTGACAAACAACGTCCCTATTGCTAGGACCCTCCTACACGTTGGGGCAAAGGAAAGCCCACACTGTAAGTAAAGAACATAAGGAGCTGGTGGATATTTGCAGTCGGCTTGTTGAATGTGTGCTTGGTAGGTCTTTTTGTTGATCTCTCTATGGCTCACACACCAATTGATGAATCAGGTTGACTTTCTAATGTGATTAACACAGGAGCAGCTGAGTTAGTATCAACACTGAGAAAAAAACTCTTTTAAAATACAGAAACAGGAACTGGGGAGTGATTCAAAGATCATGATCTGAAATGTGGAGTTTGTCATCAAAAATGAAAGGACGATGAGCTGTCTAGACTGTATTTTGACTATCCCTTTGATTTTGGCTATGCTGCCTTGAGGAGGCAGGTTGTGTTGAAATCCATCATTTCCATTGCCTACAGACTTCTCACTCCCAGTCTTCAAATGGCCCCAAGTCCCTCTTAAATGATAATTTTAAAGTTATACAGAACTAGAGAAAAACAAAACACAAAACAGACCTTCTCACTGTACTGGAATACCAATATTGCTTATAACTACGTATTGTAGTCATAAAACTGCTTTGTGTTCCTTCATGGGCATTTTTATACAAAATCTGGATGCTGGAGAGTGACTTACCAACCCAATTAATCAACCTTATACCATGACACAAACTCTGACGCCTTACTCGTGTCTAAAAATACACCAATGTATGCGAATTTGTTTTAAACTGTCAATGCCTATATTTAGGACATTCCCAGCAAGGCCATAATGAGACTGTGTTTGAGGGGTTCGGCCACTGCAGACTCTGCCATTAATTTGAAGTTAGTTAAATTAACAACATTTAGTGCTGGCATGTCAATCTCCGTGCTCCAGGAAATTGCACCTTGAGGCTACTAACATTGCCAGTTTTTTCAGTGGAGAGAGTGTGTGCATGTGCGCGTGTGTGGAGTATTTTTGCCAGACCCTCAGTGTTGGTACACCTTTATTGCTTTTCTATGTCCACAGCACTTATATTATCATTTATTCTGGCCTCCTTTAACCTTCCCTGGAGATTTTTGCATAGTGTAGCTGCTCAGTGAAAAGAGTTTTTTAGTTTTATATTTATTTGTTTATTTTTCTGTCATGGTTCATGACTGAGGCTTTAAAAAAAGTGTGACAGCATTTAGAGTACATGATTGACTGCTGAAGCAACATTCATTAACCATGACAAATCTAGAGGAAAACACAGTCTTGAGTGTTCCAAACAGCAGTAAAAAAGACTAAACTAATTTTTCATTGACCTCATCTGTAAATAAATGCAGTCTGATGGCGAGCAGGGGCAATCATAAATTAGTATTCATTTCCTGTAATTAATGCAAACATGCCTATGAACACAGAGAATATGAATATATAACCACCTCATTTCCATTTCAAAATATACCCACCAAATTTCCACTTCACTTATCTTGCTTTTTAGTTTTTCTGATTGAAATAATGGATGAATCATTCTCAATAAAAAAGCAAACGATTGTTTGTTTGAGGCTTTTTACCTTAAGGGTTTACAGTTGCTACTTAGGAGCAAAATGCAAAAAGTTATTTTTAGCACTCAAAACAAAAGTTCACAGCATATTGGTTTGTGGCTTCATTCTTGTGGAACTGATAGCAGTCACTTTCTATTTTCTCTTGTCATTCTGCTTTGCTTTCTGCACTTACCCACCCCTATTAGAATGAAATCCGTTCCATTTGTATGATCTCAGGGCTGCAAGAACATGATCCAGCACCCAGCAGGAGCATTTCATTCCTCTGTGGTGGGCAGCTCAGTAAGACTTCCCCAGGCTGAGTGAGAGTGGAGGGGATTTCAGGGTACAATTCTGACTCACCCAAATTTTGGGACAGGACACAAGAATCTGTTAATCTGATTTGGAGTGTGTAGGACAGATGCACAGATCTGGGAGATCGCAAGATAATTCCCCATTCCAAGTGCACACAGAAGGCTTCCTACAGAGAAACTCCTGCTCCATCAGTCTATTGGCCACAGTGATTCAACTGAAATCCCATTATAGCCCCTAACCTAATGCTTTAGAAAAGAGGATCTGGAGGACAGATAGATTCCATCTGTATCACCTGGATTTCTGCCTGGAATGGGCAAAACAGCAGATAAAACAATAGGAAGTAAAACTATGATCTTCATTTCCACATAGAACTAAGGTTATATAAATCTTTACAGGACTTTTAAATGCAAAGTATATAAGATCAGAGAGTACAGCATTTAAAATATTCATTTAGTTGGGGAGGAGGCAAAGTCCACTATGTTATCTTTTCAGTTACTCTTATCATGTACTCATGGTTTGTTCACGTGAACCCAAATAAAAAGAAGATTGAATTTTCCGGTGGCTCATGGGACACACTTCCAAGATCTGACAATTATGGATGAAAATCTTGATTAAGCAAGCAGAGCCAGATCCTTAGGAAGAGCTTGAACCGATGCCAACTCTCCATCACCTGAACTTCTGGCACATAAAATCTCATTCCTCGGTCCTGTTGTGCTATCAGATGTGTTGCATGCTTATTGTAGGCATGGATCCAGGAAACCGCATCACCTTTGGCCTCCCAGTAAACAGGCACTTCTGAGGATACCAGCAGATTCCAGTAAGCCTGGCCATATGCCTCTGATGTCCATATGAAGAATGATCAAACTTCAAGAAGCATGGCTTCAAGCCAACTTCTGAAAGCAAAGTTGTAGAGACAAACATTCTTCAAAAACAAACCTCCTGGATGTCAGAGGCACTGAGTAATTCTTTGCTCTCCTCCTGTGGCGTGTTGATGTCAAAAACCTGCCAGAGTCTTGGTCCTTTATTTGGTACAGTCTGATTTTTTTCCAAAATGTCTGCTTTATGCTAGCGAGTGCTCAGTGCATACTGTGCCAGTTTCATGCTCTTCCTGTAAAAACCTGAGAGCCTGGCTGTCTCTGCGTGGCAACTTCCCACCATTACTAAGAGTAGCTGCTTGTATAGGGCAGTGTTTTCAGTTAAAAGGGACCTTGTAAATTAAGACTGTCTGAGAGTACTTCTGCGAAAATACTAGAAGTCAGAGAAAAGTTATTTTCTATGATTTTAGAATTCCTTCTCTTATGCATTATTTCCTGCATATTGATCAGATCAGTGGTTGCATTTCTTTTCGGTTTAAAAACTTTTACAAGTCCAGTTTTCTAAACTGCAAAGAGTTTGAACAACTTCTGTTGAGAGCCAATTCTGAAAATAGAGTTTGGTTCACCACCTTTCACCATATAATTAATGAGCTGCGTAATTTTCTTCTTGGGCTAAAATCAAATCAGTTTTAATTTGTAATCTGTGGAATCTTCATTTTCACCTTTACGTCAAGGGCAGTACTTCACACAGGTGATCTGAACTGCTAAAGATCACACCGAAATTATTCTGAGCACTGCAGAAACCCAAGATCTCCATGTTTCCAACTGCTCACTTTCTGTCCTGTCTGTCAGAGGACTACATATTACATGAGCAGAACCTGGAAAGAGATCCTTTCTATACCAGCCATGGCCCTGAGGCACAAAACTCTCATTCTTAAATTTGCCAGTTAGATCTCTTTGCTTGTAGAAATGTATATATCATACATGTTTAGAACCAGCACAAGCTTCTTTTATTCTATGAAAGCTTATGATATTATGGCAAAGTAGAGATTGGATAGAAACCTAATGCTTAATTATTTTAGTTTGTTTTTAATATTCCACCAACTTTAAACATAAGCTATTTCAGTCTAATTTAGACATTTTTAAGCATATGCAAAACAATTGAAGGTACAATTTGTTCATGTCTTTAATCTCATTCATCTCATTTAAGATCCATAAGTAGTATAAATTGGCACACTCTGATCCACTTGATGGCAAGATAACTAGCGGAAGGCAGAGCAGTCAAGGGTTAGACCCCACCTGTGTTTTACTGGCATGTGCAAGGCCACAAGTTTGTCACATCAGTCCACCAAGCTATTAACTTTTCCCTTCTTTTGGTAGTTGTTAACATGGAGAGCAGATCAGCACATCTGAATACGTTGGTCCAGGAAGCGCAGCAGCGGGTTACTGAACTGTCTGCACAAGTGAAGAACGAAGGACTTGCTGTGGACAACACAGAGAAAGAGAAGCAGCTAAAGGCTTGGGAATGGCGATACAGGCTATACAAGCGCATGAAGGCAGGCTACGAGCACGCTCGTAAGTACAGCGTGGTTGCACGATTCAAGATAAGAACTCTGTCCTTGGTGGGCAAATATGCTCTGACTAACTGCTCCTCGCAGCACTGCTGTGAAGCAGACCACTGTTAGGATGGGAAAACAGAGACATGAGACTAAATGGCCTTTCCAAGAATGAGGAGGACACTGATGTTATAGAACAAGAGAGGAGCCAATACCTGAGAGCAGCAAACACACAGCTCCTTTAGGAGTGGCCTGCATAAAACTGATGAGACCTTCACACTCATGGTCCAGGATCTAATGATTCTGTCCTGCTTACTTCATATTTACTCCTGGATCTCATTTAATATGCTCAGACTTTAAAACAGGATGATTAGAAAACAATGTATGAATAAGGAGAAAGAGGGATGGGGACATTTGCTCTTGCAATTTGATTGTTCTGCTTTTAAATGTCTTTTTTTAATGTGTTCTATTTAAATATTGTTCTAATCATTTGATCAAACAATGAAATTTCACTTTATATAGAAAAAACTTAAGTGAAAACTTAAGATTGGGTTTGACATCCATGTATAACATTTCGCCAGTGGAGGTACAGACCGGGTCACTAAGTGTGTCTGTCCCCAAAGTAAACGTGAATTTGGGCCCAAATGTAAACAGGGCTGAATTTTTTCACTTCTAGATCTTTTAGCTGTATCCTATTCAAGGAAATACAATCATTACCATTAGCATTTTTACAACTGTCTTTATATCAATGTATGTGCAAATCATTTTCTCAAATTCATTACATTCTAAGATTACTTCTTGGCAGATTTAGTTCCTTGTACTAGATACTAAATACAGACACTACAGCAGTGGTCAAATAGAGTGATTGTTTTAAAATCGATCCCAGCAGCACGTTATGACATTTAGTGTTTGATTTCTGCATCGAGTCTGATGAATATTCTGGTGTTTAAGCTTTTTTTTTTAAAAAAAAAAAAAGATCTGGGCCTCAACTGAGAGCTGTATTTTGGAGCTGCTGCACTGAAACGTTTGTGGAATTTGCAATTTCCGCATCACAATAATGTAAAAATGTTTTCTACCATTCGATAAATTGGAGTTTGTGAGTGAAACCATAAAGGTTTAATTAGCTCTTTGTGGTGTTGTCCTTTCTCTCTCCTCCTACCCACCCAAAGAGATTTATAGGGGCTTTTCATTGACATAATTAGCATGAATCTGTTTTATTGGGTTACATATATGCAGGAAGATATTTTTAACCGAAAGGAGCCAAAAACCATGATAGAAACAAATGGTGTCTGCAGGATATTGTTAGCAGGGGCACTAATTAAAATGCTCAAAAGGCAGAGAACACAAACACCTACAACCCAAAGCTCACAATTGCAGGGTGATTTTCAGTGGGTTCTTTGAAGACTCAGAAACATTGTTTGAATAGGATTTGTTGTGCTGAAGAGCTGATGTTTTCTCTTCTCTCCCAGGAGCCCCTGAGGCGCCAACCAATGTCTGTCTCATGGTAACAAGCAGTACATCACTCACTGTCACCTTCCAAGAACCTCTGAGTGTCAACTCAGCTGTGGTGACCAAGTATAAAGGTACTGGATTTAGACATCTTTCGTTCGCCTTAGCAATGTATAAAGAATTTGACAACAGTGACAAAGGTATTTATGTCCAGGAGATTATATTTCAATGATAGCAAGGCTTGAATTTAGTTATTTTGCTAGTTAATTGCTGTAGAAATGAAATTTTCTTAAAAGAATCCCCGAAGGCTGGATTTTTATTAAAAAAGAAAAATAAATTAACCAAACGCTTTCTCCATGAGTGCTTTGAAGACGTTTGCTTGACTCACTGTGGTTAGGACATCGACTCAATGACTGGGTTGAGACGAGCAGTTGTAAAACACAAGCTAGCTTTTGGTGCCTGTGGGCTCCTGAAACCATGTGTATCCTTGTAAATGCCAAACCCACACCACCAATCCTTAAAGGAATGCCTCTGGAAGCTGAAACTTCTGGCAGATGCATCATACAGCCCTACTAATTAGCTATTCCAGGGCTGCCACATCATTTTTGGAAGAGCAATACGTTTGGGGTGGCACCAGTTAGCTGCAAAGTGGAATGAATAGGAAAGTGCTTTCATCTGAGCAGCACTTTTGAGTAGAAATGGTTTTAAAACAGATTTTTTGTTCCACAGGAAATTCCAATATTAGAAAAGTTTTATTGAAGATCAGAACAAGAACGAGAAATTTTAAAATTTCCTGTTCAAAGGAACTTCCAGATTTTCTAAAATGTTTAGAACAGTAAGTTCTCCAGTGCTAAATGCAGCAATTCATAGCCTCCATCTTCCACTGGGAGCTGACTACTTCCACAGGCCAAGGGAACGGAGAGCAGTTCTGAACATCTGAGGCCGCCTTTGACCAGCTCAGGAGAGTCAAGGGGTGGAGAGCCTGAAAGTCCTCTTAGTTTCTTCCCTCTGACTCTCTTAATGTTTTTGTTCTATTTGCTTCTTTGCAGTAATAATTAACAACTAATTTGAGAGGTGTGTGAACCTTGGATTGCCATACACATAGCAAGAACCACAACGGCTATGTTGTGAGGTAGTCTGTTTCCATGTGTGCGTGTCACAGGGATTGGTTCAGCATGAGAGATTCCAAAAGCCCCAACCCACAGAGGGTCTAAGTAGCTCATGGAGCTTTTCGGAAGGTGAAATGTGGAGTTGCACAGGCTCTAGTGGTATCAAGTACAAGCACCCAATGGACTGCATGAGGTCCTTTTGGAAAAGGCAGATTTTCTCTTTCTTCCCTCTTCCAGTGTCTGGTCACAGATGCCAGTCATCACTGGGTACACCCAGTAAAAAGTCTTACGTAGTGTAAGAAAAAACACTGGCCTCACAGACATTGCTAATGCCACCCAAACAATTCCATCCCTGACAGCCTCAGTAGAAGGGTGGATTACTGTATTATACCTAGCCATCTGTGCAGTGCTGCAGCAAGTGTGATTTTCAAAAACATCAAAGCCCCTTAGAAGCCCAAATCTAATTTTCAGCAATGGCTTGGGTTGCCAGGAAACAAAATTTCATTTAAGGGCTTCCTACTGCCTGATTTACTTGTGAAAACTACTCAGGTGCCTAAAACACTTAAATTTTCATGAAAATATCAGTCTGTTTTTTGCAACATACATATTTTGAACAACCTTGAAATATTGTCCACACTCCAATTCTAGTGATTGGTGATCTTTTCACAGTAAAACAAATTCCTCAAAATTATTTTGTAAAGGCTGTAGTGTTTCTCTGTGGTGTATTCACTTGGGTTGAGCCAGTTGTTCACTATGTCCGTTCTGTCCTCTTTTGCAAAGCTCAGAACTCAGAGAAATTTAACCCAACCTGTCCTAACTTTCTCTTCAGACTAAGTAGTGCTGCCGTCGTGTTTGGAATTCCCCTCGCTGCTGATCATTTTATGCTTTATCAAGTTGACAGTTAGTTTTGCCAGAATGTTCTTTTTTTAATCCTTTATCCCGGGAGACTTGCATATTTATGGTTAGATAAAAAGACAGATCATTAATAGCTCCTTTTGGTGACTTTCGGGAATTAATTAAGCACTGGTTGTGGAATTGTTTATTACATTATGGAGTGAGATCCTTTGTGCTAGTCTGAGGGGTCATAAAACGAACCTTTCAAATGATCACTTGCAAGAATGATTAGAACCAGCTAGCAATTACTAGCCCTGAAAGGAGAGCTTGATAACATTGTGTGAGGATTCTTTTTAGTCAGATATATAAATCTCCTCTCCAGAAAATAAACCGTTAGGGTTTTATTCCCCTCCATACTTTGCCATTTCTTCCTTTAAGCAAATTAAAATCCAGGAGTATTTGCAGCAGTGTTTAGGGAATAGCTGCTCATTATGAGAAGCTAATAATGTTCTTTTCTCTGGATCTGAATTTTAGGGAACACAAACTGACATAACTTCTGTTCAGTCTACTTTAGTTCCCTAAAATCAGCGAGAAACAGCCAATTCCTCCTTTTTTTTTTAGTTTGTTTTTTTGTAACATTTTTTTTCCGAAGTTTTATATGCCCAAACATCGTTTAGAAACTGTACTTGGAACATTATCTGTCTGCTGTTTTCCTGTGTGTGATCTTTTCCCTTGTTAGCTGTATTACTTACAAATAATAATACAGGAGAATAATACTTTGCACTCACCCTGTAACCACTAAAACCATCTCACTTCATTAGGAGATTTAATTTTAACCACACACGGTGAATGGGTATTGACTTTGGTGTCCCAGCTGGATGGCAGTTCAGTGGCTGCATTCTGTTGAGCCAATGCTTTCAGGAGCCAGAGTATTCTTTACTTCCTCTCCTGGATTGTTGTTTAATGTTGCAGGCACCATCCTAATGGCTCCCTTCAGTTTCCCTCCAGAGAAGGCTACAGCATGGTGGTGGCTGATGTGAAATGATTCCTATGTATACTGTAACTTAGTAAAGTGTTTTGAGGCTGGAAGCAGACAGGCTGACATAAATCAATAATAATAGTAATAATCTGTTCATGCTTGAGAATGATTCAAAGCCAGAGACACCTCACCCCAGCCAGTTTTAAGAAGGATGTGAAGTATCCCTGTGATGTTGCAGAGAAAAACCCCTGCCCTTAGCTAATCATGCCCTAAAGCCAAACTTCACAGCCCATCCTGGAAGTACTTACGACTGGCTTTAGTATTACATCTTTAAAAACATAATCAAAACGTTCCATACTAATATATAAAATAACTTGCCATAGCCTGAGGCCAGGGTGGACCTTCTGTTTACACTGTCATACTGATGCATTTTGATCTTAGAGCTGCACTTCTGTAACTATCTTGATGCAAAACATCTCAGCAGCAACCTCGCCCAGGTAAGCACCACTCGACAGCTAGGAGCAGTTTCAACAGAGCCAACTGGGAAATGCTTGGAAGGGCTTCTAAGAACTGTTGTCTTGCACTGATCAGACTTTCTAGGGTCCACAGGTTCCACACAGCACATCCACGTAAAGAAAGTAGAGGTTTTTTTAAGAGCAAAATTATAGGTAATGGTGAATCATTATGTTGCAATTATTTTCTGTGCATTTTAAACCTGATCATTATTTTGCTTGTACAGTGAATAATTAATTACAGATAAACCTACGCAATGTTTTTTAATCCATTTTGCATCAGACATAGTCACAATAATGTGTGAGTATAGGATAGGGATAAAAATGAGAACAGTGCTGATCATTACCTACTGGGAAGGATCACTATGCAATGGAAAATCTCTGTTTATATTTTATTTACAATTTTTAAACAAACTTCTATATTCCGCTTGGAGGAAAAATGAAAACAGAGTTGATCTAATTTATTTAAGACCCTGGAACTATTTATATTTGAAAAGCAGGGAAGAGAAAAAAAATATGAACTACGTTTTATGTAGCAAACAGAGCTGATCTGCTCTCTGTTTGGATACAGACTTGGATGCCAGGTTATTTTCCAGATAGTGATGCTAAACCCTCTAGGCCACTTTAGACCTTGTTACCTTTTTTGTTTAGTTATTGTAACAGAATATTTCATGTTTGGCAGTACTGCCCAGCTGCCTTCTAGGATTTCTGTTGGATGGCGAGAATTTTTTCTTTATTTTCCAAGTCAATGCAGCTCTTTAAATAAAAAACCCCCACAAACCCACAACAAAAAAACAAACCAAATAATCACAACCACATAATCTTAATCAGTAAAGAAGGTGTTGGGCCTTGCTTAAATTTTAGCTAAAAAAATTGGTAAAGTGTTTTGAGGCTGGAAGCAGACAGCCATGACATAAATCAATAATAACAGTAATAATCTGCTCAGGCTAGAGAATGATTCAAAGCCAGAGCCACTTCACCTTGACTCCTTTCTTCCAACGCCATTCTTGGTTCATTTCAGAATTCTTTTGCAGGTGTACCATTTCTGCTGTCTTTAATCACCCTTTCAGTCCTTGGTGAATACGCAGCTTTATTAACACTATCTACAACTTCTGTGTGGTTCTGCGTGTTTTACTCTCAGGGGTTGTCCTTTCACAATCAACTAAACTCGTCTTTTTTGCGTGGGCCTCTGCTTGTCCCAGTGAGCAGGTACAAACAGCGTATGCCGTATGTTTTGGAATTATCTGTTTGATTTGTTTATCAACAGTCGACTTGCCGTATTTTATCAAGTTTGGATTTGCTCCATCACAGGCTTCCTGCTGTGATCTTTCTAGCACTGTACAGAGGGTCTGACTCCAGACACGCTTGGCTAGTCTAAGCAGTAGAGCTTACACCAACTTCTAAATACATATATAAATATATATATTACAGCAACTTTTTTCCCCTCTTTGCTGGCAATCATTGTTCACATAGCAGTTATACTCACAGAAGTGAGTCTTAGGCCTGAGTATGTGGTGCTGCAATATTAATACCCACACATCTTTCCAACGTAGATGCCATGACACTGCTGGATTCTGTTCCAGCCTCTAGCAAAATTTAGTGCCATTCTGCATTCAACTTGATCTTGAAACACTTTTCATTTATTATTCAAAGTTTCTTTGTATGTTTTGAAACTGATTCTTTCGTTCCTTAAAACAGTTCTTACTCCATAAAAAGGAAAGAGACTACATTTCTTTGTAAGACATTTGAATTTATCCTGCTGAATAGGTGTGGTCTGATATTTTTTACAGTAGTTCGCTTATGGCATTTTATTAGGTCTCCTGGGCACTTTATTTGCACATTACATTTTGGTAGTGAACAGAACTGTGCAATTCAACTTCTATTTTTATGCCTAGCAAGTACAGAAATATATAAATGTTAAAACAAACCTTTCTATTTCTAGCTTCTGCCAATGTCTGTAGTATGTTAGACTTACAAAACTGAAGAACTTCTATTTTTAAAGTTTGCTTTGTATTTAAAATCACTTCTGAACTTGGATCACATATTAAGTGACAGTATAATTAACTAATGTAGCTGATCAGACCAGACACCAATTACTCATTTCCATCATTCATTCTGTTTTGAACAGGAGCTCAAGATGAATGGCTATGAGAAAACCCAGACATACAGGCTTTGTTTTTGTCTGTCTTTGTTGTCTAAGAAAAAAGTGCCCATATCGGGATGTTGCTGAATTTTAGACGCTGCTTTACCTTTTCCCCAAATTGAGAAGTGTCTTTAGAGGTGATTTGTATGTGGCTAAGTGTAGGTGTTGCAGAGAAGAGGTGAATTTTCTGTAGGTAGGATTAGCATTCGAGTCCTTCAGCTTCTATCTCGCGGAAGCTTCCTGATTTATCAGATCTTCTGATTCATGGGCTTGGGAATAGTTCCTCACTGGGGACCCAGAACGTCTTCCAAAGGATTGTGGCTAAGTGATACTGCGATACTGTGACACCTTTTTGTTTGAAGTCTTCTCTGGTCCATCATGGACTTTTCTGGGCTATTTACAAGCATGGAGAGTCTAAAAAATAGCAACAATCAAAACCTGATACTCTTCTGGTAATTAGATCTGACCCACAGATCTGATAAATGAATGTAAATTTGGAATCAGGCCTTTGAATCTGCTTCAAGCTCTTACCTCAGTACTGAGCATGAATTGCAGGGTTCACTGCTTTCATGCATGAGTGCCCAGTTAGTTCACGCATGAACACCCCATCAATTTATGCATGAGCACCCAATCAGCTAATGCATGAGCACCCATTTAATTTACTAATTTGGTTGGTTCACACATGAGCGCCCTATTAACTCATGTCTGAGCACCCAATGAGTTCATGCATGAGCACCCACTTAGCTCACGCCTCAGTACTGTGTTGGACATATATGGCAGGTTTCAGTAGCCAGGGGCCACAGGTGTGGGAAAAGGTCAGGAGATGCTGGTCACAACTGCTCTAAAGCGGTTGGAAATGGCTGAGTGTAACCCCATGTAGATGAGGGGTGTGGACAGCAGGAAAGGAGCAGTATATGTGTTTGTCTTAAGTTGAACCTGGGAAAAGCATTGGAAAGGTGTTCACTTCAGTGTTTCATTAATTATATTTCCTTTCTTCTTGCCCTAAATGTATAATTAGAAGTTTGTGTTAATCAACAATAAATTAAGTAAAAATTCCCCAAATCAAGACTGCTTTGCCTGCAACACCTGGCTGCAGTGCGAGGGACAGGTGAAAGCTCTTTAAGCTACCGTGGGGATTAGTTCAAACAGAAGGAAAAGCCTTCGATCTAATTAATTAACATCTATGTAGCTAAGTCCCTGTTTAGAAACACATTACAGGAGAACCAGAGGAAAAGCAGTGGAATCCACTAAATAGATTACTGGAACCACTGCTTGTGTATTTGCTTTCTCTGCTGACAGAGCTGTGCAGTACTCTGCCTTGTCTCGTACACTGTGACAGATCACTCTTTTGTTTGCTTTTTTCCAACTACTCATTACGAAAAAGATTTTAATGTTTTGGATAGAAGCCGAGCCTAACCCCTGCATGCCTCACACAAATGAGTAGTCCTTACATTCATAAGCTTCCCCACCAGCTTGGTTTGCACAGATTACAGAAATGAGTAAGACATGCCCCACTGAGAGAGGAAATTTGCAGAACTGGAGCCAGGCCTGATGCACCTTTCCGTGATGTGAAGTTATTGCGTAAGAACCTCATTTACCTCTTTTCACAGTTATAATACATTTTCTTCCTCTTTTCCTTCTCCAGCCAGAGTGGGATATGTTTGTCATTGCAGGGCTGAGACACAAATATTGGGGGTTATTATAATCCATTGTAGTTTTTTAACCAGTGGCCCACATTGGAAGACAGTGTGCACCCACATGGCACATTTGCTTAGTTGTTTACAAAATGTTAGTGAGAAAGGTCATCTTCACTACCAGAATAGAACAAAATTCCTTCTTGTACTAGGTTGGAAAAGCTGACCTTATTGCAAACAGAAAAAGAATTATTAGTACTTAGAAAACACTAATTGAATCCTTCAGAAAAAAAGTCAATATTTTTTTTATTATCTCTTGGTGAGAATTTTATTACAATGAAAAAAGAAATAGTATCTCATAAATCATTTATATAATGTAGATTTGCTCTAAGATTGAACTAGCAAAACCATGATCAAGCAAAGATGTGTCTTTGGCATGCAGCCTGCTGTCATAATGCCTGCCATAAATGCCAGACAGAAAATAAGAATATTCTGGCTTGCATCAAAGGAAGGTCCAGAAACAGGGCACAGGGGAGGTTATTGGACATCACTGGTTGTTACTAGCAAGTGTAAGAGGTTAAGGAGCCCACAGCTGTTTACAAGGAAGCTTTACTGTAAATAAAGTATTTAATTGTTAAAAAAAAAATTCTCTGAAAGAAGTATAATGAAGATTTATAGCCATGGAAGTTTCAAGTGAAGGCGTGCTCTCCAGGAATGGTCTAGGAATGCTCTTCTTGGTACTGTTCTGACCATTGGTCTGATGAGAGGCGCTTAAGCACACCCAGACCTCTTTCACACCAAAACACAGCGGTGTGTGATTTACTTTAGGTGAGTACATTTCTGTTTGTTTTTTAAAAACAAACAAAGAAGTGCATCTTTTTCGTCCATCTTCAGTCTTATTAATGTTTCTACTGGCCCAGTACAAGAAGCCTTTAAAATGTTTTTAGAAATAAATTAATTAATAGATAAGATCCAAAAGAACTAGTAGTCACTAGTACTTAGAGTAGTTAGGAGCTCAGGATTTAGCTTAAGTAGTACCTAGAAATCCTAGTCCCTGGCCACAGCTACAGTGTTTTTACCTTCTGTGTTTGCACAGCAATATGCCTAAGTCCCTTAGGCAGTCGTAAATCCCAGTTAGACTCCATAAACAAACAAACAAATGAAAAGTTCACCTGTCCCTTTTGTAAATGCTGTGACTCATATCATGTTGTCCCTGTCTACACTCTGGTGGAGCTGAATGCAACCCATTCCAGATGTCCTAAATTAGTGTTAACTTATGGATGGATTATACCCTCATGCCAAGAACCATATCCCTGGGAACAAATACAAACTCCTCCATACCAAACATTTGTTTTTTCCTAATAGAAGCACTGTGCTGGGATCTCTGTCAGTACTCCCTACAGCTGGTATGACTTGTCTTTCTCTCATCACCCTTTGGAGGATTTCCAAATATGAGCAAGACATGAATAGAGCCTCAACCCAAATCTGCAAAAATAATGTTCCTTTCTTAATTCAGGCTGGAGAGAACAGTGCAAGGCAGCCAGGAGGAGCTGACCAAATACTGCAGACAATGTTTTCCATCTGAGCTGCACCCAACAAACTGATTCCCGCTTTTCATTAGTGCTCAGTTCTCTTCACTGTGTTATACTCCTAAAACTTTGTTTAGGTACTTCCATCCTAATTTTACTCACACAAATGGCAGAGTCCAATATCCTGCTGCTAAGACAGTAGGATATATGTGGGTGTAAATTATTAAAATGTTTTGTAAAGATCAGCAGGCAGAAAAAGAGAATGTGAAGTGGTTTCTGGTCCTAGTGCTCCCTTTCAGTTACACACGCCAAAGAAAGCTACTGAACAATGCAATTACTTGTCCTTGGAAAAAAGGGCAAAGACCACAAAGTTCTTCAGCCTAGGCCCTGAACACGGTGAAGAAAGGAAGAAGAGAGAATCTATGTTGCTTAAGTGAGCATTCAAAGTGGTAGTGGCACAATGTTTTGCCCACAGTCACACAGCAAGCAGCAAATGCAAGAATAAACTCCAGAATCCCAACTCTGTACCCTCTCTGTAGACCTCATCGACTTAGCAACAGGACTCATGCCTCTCGGTCTAATTAATTAACTCCGCGATTCAGTGAGTAATTTAAGTGTGAGCAAAAACAAATTCCAAGAGAAGTGACAAATTCTACGGAGGCTCAGGCTGTTTACTTAACTCAGCAGAAGGTGATTCCCTGAATGAATCTCCGCTAGGGTCAGGAGATGTTTTGTGCCTTCACTTTGTCTCCTGTCTGCCTGTCAATCTCTCTGATAAGCTGCAAAAGTCCTGCTCAATATAAGCAGAAAGACAGTGAGTGGACAAGAAACAGGTGAAAGTAAACTTCTCCCTTTATTTTAAATTGCAAGTATTGGGTATTAAAAAAAAACCCAACTTGGCCACAAGTAAGTTACATAACTTAAGCCAGTCTAAAATTATGTGCCAGCAATTTACATGAGTTTTATGTAACTGTTTATACTGCTGTTTATTTAAAAATTACTACTTATCTTGGCGACCGCAGCAACACATCGTGCATTTGCTAGTTCTGGAATACAGGGCACCTTCATTAAAACACATAGTCACCAATATGTTAAACACAAAAAAACCCCTGCTCTGACATAACGTGAAGTGTCAGATGGAAAGCCGCAACAGCAAAGACATTCAGCATCCACGACAAAGCAGCCCTTTGGGGTGTTCGGAACAGGACTGGAACATGCTCCATCCTTAATTCACCCAACAGCTTTCAGACCCTTTAGAGCTCAGTTGTACGGTCTACAAGACCAGCTCTTGTTCCTGGGCTCTTATAAAGGACCCTCTTCATCTGCAGGTTTTTATACTTGAGCATTTTTATATTCAGCTTTTAAAATGCTGGGGTTAGCTAACCTTTTGTTCTTTCTTAAAGTCCCAAGTACTTTAGAGTTTCACAAATGGTTGGTATTTTTTATTTATAACCAGAACAGTGTCTCCAAGTGCCCTCTCTGAAGGGAAGCAAAAATTTAGTAAAATCTTCATGATGGCTTTCTCATGCACTAAGTTATGTCATTGTTAGATCCAAGTTAATCATGAGGGTAAAACCATGGCTTTGAAGCTTTGTCTTGGTATCACAAAGAGCTACGTGTGCTCCACATAGCCAAGAGGTGTGAGCAACAACAACCTAATACATCTAATATAGGTCATAAGGGCTTATCCCTTGTTGATTTGGGACCTGCTGAGTGAACATGGTGCTCTATCCCTCCTTGACTTCATTTCATCACCCTTCTAAAACGTTTAAAACCCAACTAACATCACCACAGTCACCCAGGCCAATGCACTAAGTGCCACGTCCAGTTTTTAATTAAATGCCTCCAGGCATGGGGACTCCACCACCTCCCTGGGCAGTCCATTCCACCGTCTGATCACCCTTTCCCTGAGAAAGTGCTTCCTAACATCCAACCTAACCCTCCCCTGGCAGCTTCAGCCTCTGCCCTCTCATCCTTGCACAAGCTGCCTGGGAGAAGACTCTGATCCTCACCCGTCTACAACTTCCCTTGAGGTAGTCATAAAGAGGGAGAAGGTCTCTTGTGAGTCTCCTCCAGGCTAAACACCCCCAGCTCGCTCAGCTTCTCTTCATCAGACTTTCCCTCCAGTCCCTTCCCCAGGCTCGCTGCTCCTCTGCACCCACTCCAGTCTCTCTCTCAATCTCTTTCTTGAAGTGAGAGGCCCAGCACTGCCCCCAGTACTCAAGGGGAGGCCTCCCCAGTGCCCAGTACAGGGCAAAAATTACATCCTCTAGTCCTGCTGGCACAATATTCCTGATACAAGCCAGGATGCCATTGGTCGTTCGTGCTGCCTGGGCACCCTGCTGGCTCCTGTTCAGCCAGTTGTCAGCCAGTACTCCCAGGTCCCTTTCTGCCAGGACACTCTCAAGCCACTCATCCCCTAGCCTGTATTAATGAGTGTGGTAGAATATTACGTGCTATTTTTAGACAATCGTTACAGTAGAGAGCTGCTATCTGGCAACGTAGAGCAGGAGATAGAAACTTCAGTGACAAATGACTTCAGGTGATTTGCATTTCTTTCAAGCTGTGTTATGTATCCTCTTCTCACTAGCATCAGTAAAATCCTGGGGGGAAAAAGTTTGTTAAAACCAAAAGTAAGCAAAATAATTCCAAAACTTCTTATGAATTTTTTTGCTGACAGAAATGAGTCAGAGAATTACATTCTCTCAAAAACAGTGATGCTTCTGCTGATAAGTTTTCAGTAACACGTTGAAACAAGAGGGAAAAGAAGGCCCTATTCCAATATGGCTCTTCAAAATATATTGATTTTTCAGCTATGAAAATCTGTATTGAAACTGAGAAGTGGGTTTTTTTCCCTAAAAGTGAGGTTTTTAATACACATAGTTGAAAATTTTTACTACCTTTGTACACATTGTCTTGTTAAATATCCTTTAAAAGTTAAATAGCCTTTAAATCACAATGAATCACGTCATCCACAAGGTAATATTCTATTTCTATGTTTTCAATCTCTTGGGTCTCAGCTACCACAGGGTAAGCTGAGGAAACAAGAGCAAAATGCTGCCCTGACGTGGCTGTGCCATGAGAAGCAAAAGTGAACCTCGTCCTAGCAGCACCCTGGCTGGTTGAGGGGATCTGAGGAGCACAAGTCCCCCTCAGTACCGTGCGAAAGGACCAGCAGCCCCGTTTGCTCTCACTAGCAGACCACTATCAAGTAATTGCCTTTCTCTGAACAGAGTGGTCCTTGGTTATTTCTGAGAGCAAACTGCCATGCTGTTGCTAGTCGTAACACTCGGGTCATGATGTTCCCGCTGTACATGTGCTCACAGTCTTGGAGGTCTGCAGTCTTGTTTAGATTAAAGCAGTTAATTCCTCTTCAGGCAGTTTGTTTGGATATCTAAATATTGAGAGCGCTTTTCTAGATGCTGGAATACAAGCGGAAGGGTTGAGAAGAAGAACCACATCAAGAATTGGGCTGCAGTGTTTATTTGTGTAAGCTACCCAAATTTAAATAGACCAGTTGATGTTTGGGCAGTCTCTAGTCCATAGAACAGCTACAAATTTGGACAGTTTGAAAGCAGCTTAAAGCTGATTATTTCGGCCTTGGCTTTTGTTTTGTGCCACCTACAGTGTTGCCACTGCCTTTGCACAGGCAGTCATGCTGAGAGACACTCTCAGGCATGCCTGGGAATTTCAGTGAAGGCAGGAGTTGTTGGTAGAAGCTGTCCTGAGTGACCCTACATCACTTTGCATGTATCTTGAAAAGAAAAATGGTATCTGAAGTGATTACAAACCTGTTGATAACATGTTCAGCATTTCCAACAGGGTCTCCTCAATTTTTCCTTCCGGAAAAGAGACACGCCGAAGTTTACAACACATAAACAATGTCCTCAATGATACAGTGGAGTTACAAACCTTGAAAATCATGGCTTGCAGTGGAAACTCTGACAGGCCATCAAGTTCAATGGTACATTGAAATATTCCTATAATTAAGCTGTCAGCAAATGCCTACAATATGGTACCATAACAGCCTCTACATTTTCATACTAATGTACAGAGATGGCTTCCTCTAAAGGAGGCAGTAATTAGGTGTTTCAAACCCAAGGAAAACTTGAAAAATATACACTGAAAAAGTTCAAGGACAATAGACCAACTGATATCCTTTTCATTGCAGCAAGTACAAAAATGCCTCGGAACGTGCTGTGCATTCACAGACTGCAATCACAGAAAAGGAGCAATTAGGGGAAAAGGAGAAATTAGTTGTTCTATTGATAAGCAGCTATTGTAGAAAAATCTGTTGGCAATCAAATGTTGTATATGCTGAGCAAAAGGTTCTACAAAACCTTTTTATTTTCATGTAAAAATACCAAAATGGAACTGCCAGAAGATGAAAATTCCCAATGCTGAAGTTAAACTGCCCATGTGCTCTGATCCGTTCTAAATTATTGACTCCTTTACTAATAAGTAGGCAAATAAATTATCTATAAGCTATTTTGTGAATCTCAAAGGGAAAGCTTTGGGCTGAATTATCTGCTTTAGTGTAAAACCAAAAAATTGATGGGATTTTCCATGTCTGCAGTAGAATAATCCAAAGGATGAATTTCACTGTATTTTTTTATAGGTTTTCCTGGAATTTTGAGTCTGAAGTTACTAAATCCCAGAGTAATGGCCTAGGATTAACCTTAACTCTAATCATGGTACCTGTCATTAATGAAGTATAACTGAAGAAAAAGAGGCTCTTTTCCTCCAAAGCCATCAGTTCCCCACTTGCATGTATTCTTTTTTAAACAGCACCCAGCAGTTTCCCATGGTCTGATACTATTTTACATGCACACTCATTTACTCTGAGAAAACTACATACAGCAGAAATGTTGATTTCATAACCCCTTAAGCAGGACCATGAGTCATCTGTACAAGCTGATGGGAGCTCTTTGGTGACGGTACCCATTGTAATTTAGGCTGCAGGATGGGCAGGGAGGGATGTGTCAGCCCGGCACCACTTAATTCACTTCAAAAGTGGATACAACTTAATAGGTGCTTGCAGAGCTCTGTAATTTCAGTGACCACAGCAGCACCAGGCTTGGACAAGAGAGCCAAAACCCACTGAAACCTATGAAGAGACCCAGTGAGTGTTGGATTGCGTCCAAGAAGGATATTTCTATACAAATTAGCCAAAGCTACGTGATGAGTGTTTTGTGGACCATGGAACCAAAAGGCCTCTCTGCCCATGCCTACCTATGCAGATCCATTGCAAAATTGCACGTTTTGTGGTTTGGACGTATCAGTTTTGTAGCATTCTTTCCTGAAAAGCTTTGGAGAGATATTTTGCTCTTCTCTCTCATACACAGATATATATTTTAGTTGTCATATCAAGCTTCACTAAACATTCTTGATATACATGACTTCTAATATTCACATGGGATGGGAGACTATTGAGGAGAAAAGTTAAATAGTGAGTAATTCAAGTACTTTGATTTCTTTGCTTGGACTAATGTCTGAACGTAAGTTCTCCTGCTATTTGTTTCCTAGTGGAATGGAGTTCTTCAGAAGACTTTTCTCCTTTGGCTGGTGAAATAATTATGGATAATCTTCAGTCTTTGAGGTGCACCATCACAGGTCTCAGAACAGTAAGTGTCAAGTGGTTCATTTAGATTTGATGCCCCTGTCGCTTCAGATACTGAAAAGCACTGGTGATTTGCATCTATGCCCGTTGGTAATAACTACAGAGTGCTTTTCCTCTGGCAACAAGTTCCAGTCATTAAGCATAATACATCTGGTATCCATAATCCAAAAGTGACAAAGGAATAGATAGACAGCATCAGCTGTTTTAGAGGTTGTCATGCTCAGGGGAGATCAGAAAAGACTGGAGAGAAAGCTGCTTTTTTCTGGAGCACAAGAGAATCTTCATGCAGATCAAAGGCTCCTGAAAGATCTGTCCTGAATCCAGTGACCAATAGCTAAACTAATAGTTATTTCTCTTCTGCTTCTTCCAGAAACACACATGTTGATGGCAATAACTTTCTTTTTTTTATTCATTTTTTTATACATCTTTTATATTGGTAAGGACTAGGTCAGCAATGGAGAAAATTGATTAATATTCACATAGATTCTTAAGCAGAATAATTCTGACCATGTGTCTGAAAGTCTTTTTCCTACAGGCTGTTCAGGGCCATTGGTGAGAGCAAATTTTGCTTCACAAAGTGCTTGATGAATATAAAGTCTGCTCAAATACAACTATTTCCATTAGAAACATAATCACAGGGGCTCAATCCAGCCTCTACTGAGCTGGAGCCTTTCCACTGAGTTCACTGCCCTCTGATTCAGACCTACAAAGTTACAGCAGGGGTATGTGTGTGTATGAGTTTCAGCCAGTGGCTCCAAAACATGGTCTCTAAAATGAGAGTAAAACTTCAAAGAGTGAGCAATGGGCACAATATAAAACTCTCTACACAGAACAGAAAGAAATACTAATGTAGTTCTAGCCTTTTATCTGAAGAAATCTTTGATTTGAAGCAGTGACTTCCAGGTAGTTGAGCCACACCGTGCATTTTCTGTTTTGCATTTTCTAACAGAAGAGAATAACTGTCAAAGTCAAGCAAGCTCACACAGCCACTCCACAGGCACATGCAAAGGGCAGTACTCACTCTGTGTTTGTCTATACTCTCCAGAGTGTATAACAAATTGAAATTGAAAGTTAGACTTTTGTAACTTGCTCTCCATCTGCCTAGATTTATGCAACAAAATCAGCAGTAAAGGTCTGACTGTTTTCAGTGGGCAGATAAATGATTCTTCTTCCATTGCAGTGCTGGTAGAGAGACTCTGGTAAATACAGCAGGAAAAAGGAGAGTCCCTGTTCCTGAATTCAGACCATAAGAGTTCCCATCATTTGGCTTTGGTAGAAGAGATTGTGGATTGTCAGTTGGGGTCAGTGTGTCCTGTTAAATCTCAGATCACCTGCCCTGAAATCTTTGTTCTACATTTCAGTCCACCATGTTGCATCTATTGATGGTGCTGAAAGCTATTTAAGTTTTTGAAAGAAAACATCTTTGGGAGAGGCTGTTTTCCAGCCAACAGTTTGCACCAAGAGATTATTTTGACTGCAGCTCTTTCTATGTACAGGGCCAGAGGTATTATGTCCACGTTTCTGCATACAACATGAAAGGATGGGGACCTCCACGCAAATCTACTCCTGAATATGCTTCTCCTTCAAGTAGGTTCAGTTTGTCTACCCTCCTAGTTTGATAAATGATGTTGCTTTAAAAGAATTTCTCTCCCTTCAAATAACAGAAACTGGCAAGGGTCCATTAGTTAATTGCCATGTCATCTAGGATTTTGTATTCTGCCTTGTAGCATTATGGTTCCCATTCACTGGGCCATTCTTACAGCATGTATGTAAAATACTCTAGTGTAGACACACATAGGATAGCCCATAAACACTAAAACTATTCCAGACGTGTCCAAAAGCCTGTCTTCCTTTTCAAACCCATGTCAGGTTTTCTCAGATTCCACTAGGATTATGACTTCTCATTTGTAATTTTTCATCTATTATAACCACATCATATTGCTAAGTTGCTTTTCCAGGCTCAGTGTTCACTGCCAGACTGGCTCAGCGTATTGCAGCTTCCCTTGTATTGATTAATCCGGTAAAGTGGGCCTTCTCTTTTCATTCAATTAGCACTTATTTTAATTAGGCTAATGTAACAATTTAATAACTTTGCATGTTACTGTGAGAAAACAGAGCTGTACCTACTCTTAGTAGTCATAAGGAGAAGGTTGGATAAATTAGGCTCTTGCAGCACCATTGTCCCATTTTGCTCTTGTTTACCCTAGAATTAAACCAGAATTAAGCTACAGAAGTAATCTGTTTGGGAAAAAAAATCTGCTCCTGGCTGTGCAGATAACTCAGTACTATGGAGCTGTTTTGAGCAAGTTAGTGACGTGCAAACGCCTTGGCTACAGCCAGGTATAACCGCACAGGATTTGGCTCCACAAACCAAAAATTTACATCAGCTGAGAAACAAAGTCTTTTACAGCAGCTGCTAATTAGTCAGCAAATATCCCCCCAAAATGGGACAAGCTGGTGGCATTTATGACTTTGTGCGATACGAACTTTTGCTTCGAGCATGTTCCATTGTCTTCCCTTAGCTTGAGAGAAGAATCTGCTTACCACTGCAGTTACTAGAGGCAGAACTTCTTTATCCATGTGGCTGCCTTCACCACTGAGTTTGAAAACTAGCAGATCTATGCTTGGCAAGAAGACACTAGTCTGAAATTACACCAGTGTTGCATAACAAAATATGGCTCTAAGCTAAAAATTACATGTGAATACGCTAATGGTCTACAAAGTTGTCTGTAACAGCAGACAGAAGAATATGAAAGGGAAATGAAAGCTTCAGCACTTAATCCTGATCTGTTCCAATCCCAGAACATCAAATGCTAGTGACACCACTGGAGATGCAACCAATGCATCCACATAGTGTGACACTGAGTGCTTGCACTGTGCTCTTCTCTCCCTCATATAGCAAGAGCCTGGAAAGTAGTGGCAAATGCGCAGCTGCTGCTCTGTGAAATCAGTCTGTAGTAGTATTTCTAGGCTTATTGATTATTATGGGAGTTATGGACAGTGAGGGAAGCTGGTCTGACATCCATGTCATCTTTGAGGTAGTCAGCGGTCTAGAGGCTCAACAAGTTTGGAAACCACTGGGGCAGAGAAATGAGGTTGCTTGAAACTCTACCAGTTTGTTCACATCAAAGCACTTTAAGACCAGTAAGTTCCAGTTGGTTCCTCTTGGCTGCTCACAGGAGACCTAAGAAGTGGCCTCCCCACAAAGAGCTATAAATGCAGCTGGCCCCTGATCTCTGCAGTAGCACACACCACATAGGATCACCATGCTGCAGCTGTCACAACTGCCCACAGGCTATCGGCAGAGCAAATGTCTTCTTTTTCCACCCTTTCATGGGGCTTACTCTAGCTGCTATACTAACTGGAAGCAAATGCATATTTATATCCCTGGCATAGTGAGCCCATTGGAAGGAATGCTTGACTCCAAACTTGCACTGCAAACTGCATCTTTATATTTAGTGAGGCGCTGGTGGCTACGCACACAGCCCCTGTGCCAGTGAGATGGAAGCAGTCTCCCTTGCAGGCAGATCTCTCAGTACCTTGAACAACCATTACTTTGAGTCAGGCACAATATCATTGCACAATACTTTTTGTCATGATAATTAAAGTATGAAAATAGAGAAGTCTGGAATTAAAATTCTTCTCTGATACAGTTTCATCCTCCTATTTATGATGAGACAGTCTAGTTTTTCAAATCAAGGCTGATTTTAAAATCAGCAGCTAGCAGCAGAGAGTGAAAACAAACCCTGTTGTAGGTTGCAGGTATGTGGGACAGAAACCGCAGCTTCTAGCCTCACGAGTGCAGTGCTGAGCAGACTGTAGGCTGTAGGGCAGGAATTGCCAGTGTTTGTTCAGGCCTCTGCTGGGAGCATATTTTCAGATGTTATTTTCCTTAGAGTTAGCTCTGGGTGAAGGAAGATGGTCATTCTCTGCTTTGCAGTCAGCTTTCTGTGTGGTGGTAGGAATCTTTCAACCTCCTGGTGTCTCAACACAAGGCAGAAAGGGCAGCAGTGTGACCCTAGTGAGGTTCAGAGGGTGGGTATGGTACAGGCTGAGAGCAGCTCTGACACTACTGCAACAGAGGCCATTTATGTGCCAAAAAGAAATAGCCATTGTCTACTCAGTCACTACAGGGGCTTCTAAGAGCCAATTGTGAGCTCTTTGTTAATTATCTTTATCATTAATTACTTAGCTGGCACAAGGCAAAGGAAACTTATTGTACAATTAACATAAGACTTAAAAACAACAGCCTTTTTTTACCCTGCTTGCCCAGGTGTAAAACTCCTCTAAAGCCAAGAAGTATCAAGGCAAGAAAATATTTTAAAACCTTCTCCTGCACCTTTGTATTTCATTTCTGTTTATTTCCTTTGTTCAATAGACTGGAAAGACTGCAGTGGAAGAGAATCTCGGCACAGGGGACACACTGAGGCCCTGGAACGTCTCCTTCAGCAGGTTCGAGCAGCTCATCAGCAGTATAATTGCAGAGGTAAGGATAAATATCTATGTGGTAGGGCACCAGCTGAAGCCTCTGTGGCGCCTGTAATTTTAGCAGTTTTCTAACTAGGTCATACCTTCTCATTCATCAGGAAGAGAAAGATATTAATATTGGCCCATCTGGAATCACTTTAGCGCACTATCTTACTCTTAACCCTTGAAATTAGTTAGATGAAAACACGTGAAAGCTAGAATGCACCCGAGCACAGACACGCCCTTTCCCCCATGTACTCTACACACCTATTGGTTTGTTTTTTCCTACAAATTACTTTCTCACGGGATTCCACTAAAATATTTCAAGGATCTCTCTTTTATTTTTCATATGAAGACATACTTTAGAGATTTAAGAACTGTTTTGGATCAAAAGTGGGAACTTGACTGTCTCTAAATGGAAGACACTAAGTACTCTAGTGGATGCAGTGCCAATCTATGATGAAAAATACTTGCACCATGCAGTGGGAAGATAAGATTTCTACATATGCAAATAGAATGGATCAAAACTAGGAGAGGGTTCAAGTCTCAGGCAGCTCTTTGCTCTTCATTCATGGGAAACAGACTGTACCTTTAACAGCTCAAGAGCCAAGGCAAGCTTGGCATTCTTTTTAAAGCATACATAAAAACTCCCATTCTATACGGGTTGTTGAAAAGTACTATTTATTTTCTTAAAATAAACTTCTAACTGGAATAATGCTTCATTGCAAAGGACCTCATTTTAAACTGAGAAGTTGAACTACCATGAAGTTTTCATTTTCCTTTACCTGATATGACTGCTCTGTAAAGCTGCATCAATTGATTTAAAATTATAGAAATACTTAGGGCTAAAATCATCTGGCTGAAATGGAAAGATGAAGCCTTTGTTCTTTACGTGAAATATGTCACCATCATGATGTTCCACAGCCTGCCACAACCCACTGTAACCATAGCAACTTAAACTACTCAGCTGTTTTGCTTCGAAAGAGAAAGGAGATACCACAAGAAAATATTCTTTCTCTAAAATATTGTTTCTGTAATTAAAATTGGTCCCAGCATTATCACCTGCAGGTGCTCTCAGTACTGAAAATATAGATGATGTGTTTTATCTCTTACATAGTTTTTTCATGCTATTAATGTCTTTTGTCCATGGTGCAGTTCTTCCTTTCTGAAGTTAGTGTGTATCTTGGGTCCTTCAGGCTATCTTCCCAGTTAACAGGCAGTAAGTGATGGAACATCTGAAAATATTCTTAGTATAAATTGTTTTACTGACATAACAGCCCAGAACAGAAGCAGTTATAAGCAACATGGAGAAAATCCCTCCTTTTGAGAATCTGACACCAGTGCCTGGTTCTTATAAAATTCCACTGCTTTAGAAATTAATCCCAGTCTCAAAGCAAAGCACAGACAACTCTGTTGTTGATTTCCTAACTCCTTTTCCTTAAATAATAAGAAACAACAATATAGAAAATCTCTTTAGTTCAGAACATGTTCTTCCATACTCAAAGAGGATGTGGGAGCTTGTATGCGGCAGTCCTGCTCTGTGGGGTCAGCTAGAGCAACACCCTTGCCTCCAGCCAAATAAAATTCCCATGACTGCTGGTAACACCAGCATCACACAACGATGTGTTTTGGATACATCAGGAGTGTAACGTAACAGGAGAGTCTTTGGAACTTGCCTTAAATATATGAGTTGTGTCAGCCCCGTGTGCTTCCGTAATTTGGTCACGACAAAGAATTTGCAGGGAAAAAAGCAACTATGACATCACTTTGTCTCTGAAGTCTGATTCTGGCATTTGCCAGCCTCTATGATATCTGAAGTCTGATTAAGGATCTAAGATAAGCTACTGTATGCAACTTGAAAAATCATGGCCTTCACTTCATCTAGTGCAGAGGCCTGAGCTAGATTCTCAATTGATGTAAACCAGCATGATCCAACTGACATGGACAGGAGTCAGTATGGAAATGCTATTCTGCATAAGCTGAGGAGATAATGGGTTCACATTACAACAGAGTAGATTTAAACTTCATATTAGGAAAATATTTTTTCAAAGAAAGGGTGGTCAAGCACTGGAATGGGCTTCCCAGGGAGGTGGTTGTGTCGCCATCCCTGGGCGTGTTTAAAAATTGTTTGGATGAGGTGTTGAGGGATTTGGTTTAGGGGTGAACTCGTAAGGTAGAGTGGATGGCTGGAGTAGATGATCCCAGGAGTCTTTTCCAACCAGAGTGATTCTGTGAGTTGCCCAGGCATTTATCCAGTCTTTACCTCACTTCCCTTTACCACACTCATCTTGGATTATACATTAATGCTCTGTTTGCCTCATTTGTTTCAGGATGTCAGCAAATAGCTGGACATTTTAGAATATCCTTGAATCTGCTTCCAGCCACGGATTTACTGTGGTTTATAAATGAGAGCAGAATCAAGCTCTGCATGAATTAGTGAAATGAAGACAGAGACCGGGCTCCAACCTGAGCTCCTGGCACCTTGGCCTTTCACTGAGTGATTCCTCTGTGGTATATCACACTCAGGCTGCCTGAAGGAGATGGGAAAAAATGAGACTAATCGATCTAAGCGGTCTGAGATCACTTGGATAACACTGGCAAAAGCCTCAGAATACAGAGGAGCTGGAAGAGCAGAGCTGTTTGCTATTGCTCCAGCATGCTTAGGGAGGGTTAAATTGCCCAGATTCCAGGCAGATCTCTTGCCCAAGTCTGTTCATTCAGGCTTTGCACTGCAGCCTGCCTTTTGCCCTGCGCTTTGCATTGCAGAGGCTGAAGAAAACAAGCGTACAAAAATACCAGGAAGAATACACTGGAATGTACAGTGAGTTTAAGAGCTTTTGGAATTAGATCAGCTGTTGCTTTTGAACCTGCTCTGTAACATGATGAAATCTCCTAGGAATTACTTAGGAAGCTTTGCTTTCATATGTTTAATCTTCTGGAAAACCCTGATGATTACAAACAACAGTCATCCATTTGTCTTCATAATACCACACTACAGACTATCATAACCAAGTTACTACAACTGTATGTCCTGGCAACACTTCAAATGTATTTTTTAAGGGTTTTTTTTTTTTTTGCTTTTAGATCATTTTTTCTAAACAGTTCTGAGG
>VXBP01002290.1:1037136-1068672 GCA_013400115.1 Rhinopomastus cyanomelas | reverse complement strand
AGTGAGGACATTTTTCACTATGATGACCTATCAATTAAGAACATTTAAATGACAGTTCAGACTAGGTGGTGGAGACAAACTTCACCAATAGTATCACAGAGATGAGAGCAGCTCCATGGTTTAAAACGCACCAAAAGCATCACTAAGTCTGTCCAGCTCCATCCAGTGATGCTTCAGTCCCTCAGTGCAGAAGAATCACACATTACCATACTTGTCTACCATGCTTCATCCCTCTCTCACACACTGATCTTCCTATACTGTTCCCAGATCAGGACTTTACCTACTCAACTCAGGGATCTCTGAACTACACTCCTTTGTGCAACACAGTCTATCCTTTCACAAAATGCTTTTCAATTGGTTATTTATAGATAAAACTCATGACCTTTGCAGATTGCATCTATGGGGGTAGCTGAGCTGTAGTTCTACAAGTGAGGTGCAAGTAATTTTACAATTCTATAGTCTTAATATTCAAGGAACCTTTTGTTGGAATAGGGGCTGAGGCAACCATTCCTCCCACTGACAGTATGATTGGCCCTTCAAAATTATGAGTCACAGAATCAGAATTGTTTTGGTTGGAAGAGACCTCTAAGATCATCAGGTCCAACTGTTGTCCCAGCAATGACGGATCACAGCTATAATTAAACTACTTTAACGAGTTTATGATATTTCTGTTCCTCTTTGCACAGAATTAAGATCTCCTTTGCTTTGAAAATTTAGAGCTTTTGGCAGCAGGGCAGAAAGGAATGTTCTGTTGTGCTTTCACTGCTCAGTCTCATCTTCCCATTAACAAAATCTACCTTTCTTCTAGTGAGTAGCGAATTTGGAAAATTGTTATTGTTATAACTATATGTATATTAGTTTTTCTAAGTATATGTATACTAGTAAGCATGCACCCCATAGACAATTCTGTGTTCCTCTTCTCCAAAGTGTTTGAGTCACATATATACACTGGGAAAATATGGGAGAACATTTTAAACTTCAGTGTTTTGTGCTGAATTATTGTGACAGTGTATTAGCCTTGTCAGGTTTCCTCTCAAATGAAAACCAGCTGTATTCCACCTATTGGCAAAAATATCTCAGCCTAACACATACCGCAATCTTCAGTGGTGACCACAAAACCGCAAGCGCATTTGTGTGATCCTAGATCTAAGACAGTGTTGAAGTCACTACACAAACCAAACATTGTAAAGAGCAAGGGAGTCTATATAAATGCAGTTCTGAAAAGGAGCCAGAGGGCAACTGAAATGTAAAAATTATTTTAAAAAAAACCCCCTCAACCAGCAGATAAGGTACTTGGAGTCATTACCAGAATGTCACATGCCAAGAAACCTACAGACACTGCAAGTAAATCTGAAGTTAAGCTGTAATTTATGTAGCGCGATGCTTCAAACCTTCCTAAATTAAAGGTAAAAGAACCACAGTTCATTAATATGACTGGTCCATCATCCCAGGAGACACTGCAGAATGGCATTAGGGAGAAAACTGACAGGATTTACATTTTATTAAACTACATGCAGTACAATTTTTGTTTGGGATTGAGGGAGGATCACAGAAAGCAAACATAAAATATCTAAAATCAAATAGGTGAGACGTTTGCTAACTGAAGGCTTGAAATTATGTGGGATTGTGAATTAATCTCTGAATTATTTGCTGTTCTTACCAGTGTATATTTAAATCAACTCAGTGACAAGGCTTGCACTGACATTATTGAGCTGGGATTTCACCTTTACATAAAAATGGCCATACTAGGTCAAAACAAAGAGCCATCTCCCCAGCTATGCTGTCTCCAACACGGCTCATCAAAAACTACCCTAGCTAGTGTCCTTGGGCAGTAAATCTCACAATTTGAATGTGCACTTTGTGAAGAAGTATCTCCAGCTAACAGTACACACTGGAGAAAGTAATCTTAAAATAAATATATCAGTCTGCAGTCTCCTTTTCACTGATCCCTCTGTCACTTCCCGTTTTGATAACAGTCACTGCACAAAGCACCACTCACTTTACTGTTCCCATTTACTGAACCAGGGCTCTCAGCGTGCTTGCAGAATGCAGCTTGTATGACTGCAAGGCAACTTCCCTTAAATTCTACAATATTTATATGAAGGGTCACTTCTTTAAATGCAGAATCTTCCGCAGGAAAGTTCTAGAAAGGCTGCTGCGGCAGAAGGATATTATACTCACAGCTTCTGTCATTTGCTGCAACTTTTGCTTAGTCATCAAAGAGCTTGAATTGCTTGAAGATGTTAAAAGTGTTCCATTATCGAAACACTTATAAGATCTCCATCACACAGCATCTTTCCTCTCTGCATAGATATATTCTGTTATTGATTTAGGCACTTATCTCTCATTGCCATCATCAGGCATGCACTAGAACCATCTTAGTGTGGATTCATGCCGTTGTAATGCATACAGACCAAAATGATGATAAGCTTTGCACAGCTCACAGCTGTGACTCAGTGTATGTAAGCATGGATATGTAGGGATATTCTTCCACAACTATAATACACAACTATGTGCATCCTTCCGCCAAACACTAGGTTTGATCTGAGCACTCTGCTGTTGAAAATGATCCTGAGTTTGCAAGGGTACACAAGAAGTCTTGCTTTCATTCCAGTACATAATCAAACCAACTTTCAAGTTTGGTACAAAATTAATCAAATTTTATACCCAATCAAGGGACAAGTCTTATTTTCTTTCAGAGTTTAGACCTTGATTAATCCCTCCTAACTACACTTTTTTAATTGAGGTACCTAATTTTAGAGTCTAGTGCCCCTAAGCAGCCTCTGCAGTGGTGAAGGAAAACAAGCATCTAACCAAAGGCAGTTCAGACCACCTAAATCTGACATGTCCTGTCAGAGGATCCTACTTCTCTCTGTGGTAATGACTACACACCTATGTGGGCACTTAAAGGATGCACAAGCTTTGTTAAATTTAATACACAGACTTAATTGTACTTTGTCACCATTTTTTCTTGGCAGCAAATTGATGAGATCTGGAGGGAAATGAGATGGATAACAGAAGCACTGCAGTATGCAAGATACAAGCAGCCAGCAGCTGGTCTACCCATAAAGAAGCTTGTGGATCTTTCTGAAGAACATTCTCAAAAGAAAGTCAGTTCAACTTCTTCACATCTAGATTGTCTTCCTTCACCTCCCCCTTCACCTGAAGCAAGAATACAGAGGAGAAAAGCTGTGAGTGGTAAGAGAACTTTTCTTTGTCAAGTGAAATCTTTGAACTCGCATTAAATTATAACAGTTCTTTTCCCATATCTGCCAATGTATTTTAACAATCATTTTAGCAATCACTTGCCCCTCAATATCCTGAGATCCTTCTACTATATTTATAATAATTTCTTTGTGTTCAAGTAATCAGAACAATTGCTCATCATCAGACAACTTTGTCACCTCACGATTCCAGGTCACTTAATGAACAGGTTGGAAGGAACAAGCGCTCTCACTAACTTCTCCACAATGTCCAGAATTAGTAAAAGCTTTCTGTGGTGAAAGCTGACTTCGTCATGTCTCGTCCACACCATCATTCTGCTGTTAATATATGGAGGGAGCTTTTTCTTTATCTCGATTACAGCTTCACTGCTTTAGAAACCGTGGCAAAGAACTTTGTCAAAAACTCTTCAGGAATCTAAGGGATCCTGTGCATTAATTGTGCACATGTTCAGGTTTGTAACCTGGGGAGATGTAAGTTACTAAGCAAAAGCCACTGACCCTTTCTCCTTGCTTATCTCCTTGATCTTCATCATAGTTTCTAATCATTTGTCCAGAATCTAAGTCAGACTCTTCCGTAGTCTCCGTTTGTTATCTCCTGTTTCTCTGATACTACAGCCATTTTCTTCCTATGCTTTAACTGTTCCTCTGTCTAATGCACTGTTGCTTTGTTTTGATAGAGCAAATTTTAGTGCCAGCAGTCCAGTTTGATTTAACAGTTATTTTCACATATCAGTGTTGCCAGTGGTTTGCACAAGCACTTTAAAATACTCACACAAGTCAGTATTTTAATATTGACCGTTATTGCTCCTCTAAACAACTGGAAAATAAACTGATGAAAGAAATGGTTCACAGCAAATAAACATGAAGCAAATTAAAGAGTAACACCAAATTTGTTAACAGAATAAGAACTTTGAAGAAAAATGCAAACCATCCTTCTGCTGAGCTGTCCTTAAGCAAGGAGTAAATGAAACAGCAGAAACAAAAGCAACAGATGCTGCATTAAAAAACTGCCATGGCCATTTGGGCAATAATAATTTGTTTTTTCAAATTGGCAGTTTTATACCATTAAGAAAAAATTATCAACCTACTCTGATTAGATTAGGTAAAGAGAAGCCCAAAGATAATGGTGCTTTGATTCACTCCATTACACAGCCAAGTTCTATCTCAGCATTGCTCTCTGAGCTAATTCTTTCCCCTCTATTACAGACCATGAATGCAAAATAATCCTTAGTTCTGGCACCATGTGAACGAGAGCATTATCTTGTCCTGCACGGGTTTGATTCAATATTGCTGTGCTACATGGTAATTTACACTAGGTCAACATGAATAAAATCAATGTGGCTTTTTTCCTTTGATCTATTATAAACTATCCAGGGCAGCAGAGCATCAATCTATTCTGTTACATATGCCACTATTCATCCTGTTATTGATCCTTCTGTAGCCAAAAGACAGCCATGATTTCAGTGCCAGTGTGAGTTCTGGTCAACGAATTCACATCTGAAATAAGTGTGTCTGCTTTGGATTTGAACGTGGGTGAAAGGGCAGATTTCTGTTCCTCTACCTCCATGTCTTGCCTCAGGCCTCTCACACACACAGTTAGGTACAACTCTACTCACATTTACAGGGGTATAAATCAGGAGTAACTCAGATGGCACCTTTAACGAAAACAGAACCTGGACTAAAGCTTTTCTCTCCCAAATCTCCAACTCCTGAAAGAGTTGTGAAACTTGGTGAAAACAAGAGCAAAAAAACAACAGATTCTTTCAGAACTTGGTCCTAAATCAAATTCTTCCCTCTACTTAATATAACAAATGAACTCTCTGGGATTTTGCAAATTCTACCACCACCTGTCTAACACATCTGTAAATCCTTCTGGACTACTGTCTTTACTGTCACCTAAAGCCATGGACAACTGCACAGAGGAAGCACATGTACGTTTTCAGAATTGTAGATTTTATTCTACATGAAGGGGGGAAATACATACATGACAGCTAAGCAAATTCTCTCCTCTGCTTGTTGTCTTACTGCTGATTTTCTTTGCAGATTCCCAGCCCTGCTCAGATGAAGAAGGCTGCTCTGAAGTATTCCTTCCCACTGACAGTGACTATGACTCCAGTGATGCATTAAGCCCCAGAGAATTAGATCTGATTTACTCCTCTTCACATGACATCTCCCAGCAGGCAGGCAGTGGCCTGGGTGGCAGTGCACCTGATGTTCTCCAAGTCCACGACATGAAGCCTTGCCTAACACTGAAAGAAGGCCTGACAGAGTGTAGTGCCTTTGATACTAATGCTGAACGTTGCACGGAGTCTATGAGCAATCTGACAATGTCAGAGCTTACATCAAAAAGCACAGACAAGTCTTCTAGCACCAAGCAGCCATTGAGCTTTTTAGGGAAGAAAAAGCTAGGCAAGCATCAACATTACAGCTACTTCAGCCGGCATCATCGTTGGCTGCGAGTGCACAGCGAGACACAGTGCGGCTCTCTGTCGGAAGGGGTGTATACTCAGCATCTCATGAGATCCTCAGACTTGTCTCAAGAACCTACCTCTGGTGAGCAGTTAAAAACTCTCATTGATGGGTCTCGGAGCACTTTCTTACCTCATGCGTCCAGCCTTCCAGAAGGTGAGAAAGGCAAGTATGAGGAATCAAGGCAGAATGTCCACAGGATTTGTGTGGAGCCTTATAACACAACATTTCTGGATGAAGACAGCAAGCCCTGGGCAATGAGCACACAGTCTGTGGAACATAGTGCTATGCAACAGATAATGGCTCCAGATGACCAGTCAGGTTCTGCTGTCTCAGAAGTCTTCAGCAGCACACTTTAACCCCAGACTTCCACACTGTTCCTGTTGTTCCACAGTGAGATAGTGAGCACTACAAATAAGGGGTTGTACTTTGAACACCACTTGTAAAAGTAGAGCTCCTGAAATGGAACTCATGCCACTAATATTTCGACTTCATCACCAGATTTCTGGTCTTACTGGGGCATGTGTCCTGTACAAGTGTTATTGGTGTCTGCAGTTTTGCAGGTAGAGTTGTAACTGTCCCCACATAACAGAACAAATGGTGGCTGCAAATCTAGTCATCAAGTTTTGCAGTTTACTTTGATTTCCATGTTTCTCCGAGCATGAAATTTTTAAGCATGAGTGGTTCTGCCTGCAAGTTAGCAGAAATTGTAACATCCTTGGTGTCCTCCTGTGAGGACTGAGTCCTAAGATCCTATTAACCTTTTCTCCACCATGTCCTATACATTTTTGTACATCTCAGCCTTCTGGACTGGTTTTAGATTGCATATAACTCAAGTGCTAACTGGTCTAGCAACAGAGTTAATCCAAAGTTTCTAACCACGAACACTCTTTCAATATCTAAAAAATGCAGTCAACACCATCTCTGAATGCTGTCAGAGCCTGACATAATTATCACAATAAGGGTTTTTTCAGGAGCTTAGATTTTAAATTATACAAATAGCAAGTTATTTCAAAGGCTTAGCAGGTGAACCTTTGAGGTCAAGAGCAGGCAGAATGAGGCCAAGTTCTGAAAGGAATAAGCAGGGTTGAAGTGAGATTGGAGTGAAGCATCACTTTTCCTCTGCCCGCCCCACAAGAGCACGTTTCTTTATGTCAGCAGCGCTCTCATACACCCATTGCAAAGAAATGGCCCTATGTTTGTTCCTGAACATTCAATGTAAACTTCACCATGTCTGAAATTGGGATATTCTGGCAATTCAGACTGGGAAATTAGGAGTGCAATTTGAATTTAAGACTCGTTATGTGGGCCACCAATAAATACAAACATCACGAGAAGGGCAGGGGGCGTTTTAGCATGCCGTTTTTGTCTAGCAAGCCACGACTTTGTCCTTTGCAACCACAGTAAGACTCACTGTGGTCAGTCTTCAGTAGATGACATCAAAGATGCAATCTGTATTAATGAGAACCATAGCATTTCAATCACTAAGAAATGAACTAAGGTGGAGAGAAACCCCAGCTGTTGCACAAGCTTTAATTTTTCTTAAACAGTTCTTGAAGTTTAATTTTATAGGCCACATTCCTGCTGGTTAAATTCCCTCACTCCATGTTTGCGCAGCCTTCTACCCTTCAATTTTTGAGCCTCCAGGTGGATACATTCTAAGGCCTCCAATAAAGAGATTTGAGTTAAATAGTTGAGTTTACAAGTCCTTGAGGTAAAGGTAAGGATTTGGGTCCATGATCTGTGGTCCTTATTAAAATAGCACTTCCATAACCCCAGTGCTATTAAAATCCCTGTGAACTCAATCCATAAATTCAAAATAAATGTTATTCACTATATTATGCTTGGTCAGTATGTGGAAGCCAAGAAGAGTCTTTGCAGAGATATGAGGGCAAAAACTTTCTATAAGGGATTTGCATTTGTAACTTCTCTTTTGGGGAGAGGGAAGTTAACTTTTTGCACCAAAAATATTCACTCATTACCTGATCCAAAAGAACAGGGAAGATGGAAAGGCTTCCATTCACTTCCCCATGGCCTGAATTAGACCCACACTGAAAATTCCTGCGGATGAGAAGATGCTGGGGGGGGGTGCAGAAGTGTCAGTGTCAATTTGCAGCTAGAAGGATGTACTTGGTATGGATTAGGCCACATGGAACTGCATGGGGAAAACCTGAATCTCACATCATAGAACCAATGATCTTTTACTGTCACTGAAGGCAGTAATGGCTTGTACATTAGATGTTGTTTGTTAGCAGAAAGCTTTTCAACACACAGCCAGAACAATTCAGAATACTCAGAAGTCGGAATAATGTACCTTGTTTTCTACTGTAGAGCACTTCAGCCAGGCCTCCCCTAATCTGCTTAGCCTCTAAGCAAAACTGCCATGAAACTCTCTATGAAAGAATAAAAATAATGATATGCTGAGGCCATATGTTTTTACAGGAACTGATGAGATAAAACAAGATGTTCCTAAATGAAACCCACCCTGCTTTGCTTTGGTTCTTCAGGAACAGTGAGGGCAAGAAGGAGAAATATCTACAGCAGAAAAGGTACATGCTCCTGGTTAGATAAGGATTTAAAAATGTCTGTCCTGCTGCTGCACTTTTCCAGGAGTCATAATCTACTAAAACACTGGATTCCTTACTGGTAGAAAGAGCTTGACTTCATCACAATCTTCTGTGCTGAGGCAGAATTTGACTCTGGGAGTCAAATGCCAGCCACTACCCCCTTTTGATTTTAACCTTATTATATAGAAATAGTGTTTACATGACACCCAATGGGGCATCCTCCCTCCATCCTATTACCTCTAGATGAGGTTCTTCCATGTACTTCAATTCTCAAAGTAGTAATGGATAGTTCTAACTTTAAATACCTGTGGTTATAAAGCACTGGCTTATCTTTTGGTAGAAGTATGTTCAGAATTGCTATCCCTACCTATTCCATGGGTGACTGAGTAAAGCAGCTCCTTAAAAGAATAGTAATGAATACTCAAAGATAAACAAATAGGATAAAGTGGTGCCTTTCAACTACTGTCCATACTACTAAACATTTAGGAAGATCACACACACTTTTCACAAGCAACTATAGCAACTCAGAAGAATCCTGCAAAATACAGCACTGTTTTCACACTCTATAAAGGCACAATTGACTCTTCTGAGTACAGCTTAAGGGTAAAGGCTCAACAGTTGGGAATCAAATTAAAAATAGGAACTCAGACCCTTGCTTTAATTACTAGGGACCCTTTCTCCAGGTTGAGCTCCAAGGATTCTTGCACAGACCAGGAAATGCTGTGGCACAGCACCCACAGTGTACTAGAATTTTGTTAGCCAGCTGACAGCTCAGTCGGATGAGTTTGTACCCACTGATCTCAGCTGAAGCTCTGCTCAAAAATGTGTACCAGCTCTGAAAACTTCTGGATCTCTCTGTCTCTTCCTCATACATCTTGCCACAGAACTTTTGTCCTGCATTTTCCAAGGAGTATATTTTCACCTGGGCTGAACCCAGTCCCTCCTATTTCTAGGCATGGCTTGGTCTGGCCAGAAAAGAAAATTGTACGTTAATATTATGGAGGGGAGAAAGTGGATCATATCTCCTGTGGTGTAAAATTTTCTTGTTTCTGCTGGTAGGAAGTGAGAAATTGGGAAACTGTGTGCTCAAAATTCCTTGAATCTACAAGAAGGCAGCCTGCCCACGGACGGTTTGCCCTAAGAAACTTGTGGCTCAGGCATCTATTTCCCAGCTTGTATTTATTTTTTTTTTTTTGTCCTTAGATATTAGTTAACAATTGGATTTTCTATACGGGAAGAGCACACACAGAGAAACTATAAATTATTATTTTTCGATACAGACATTGAAGGGGAAGGGGGAATACAGAATATTTTATCCTGAACATGTTTAAAGTGTTTTGGAAAGACATGGTGCATCTTTAAATTCTCTATGGTATAAAGAAATGCTTTAAGTTGCTGGACAACTTTTTTAAGGTGTTTAAATGCATGGCTCTTGACTGTTATGTAAAACTTCAATACAGCCTTACAACAAGGGTATAGAGTGTTTGAAAATATGGTGTACAGCTTGGAAGCTCACTCTGAATTTCTCCAAGGTGTTGAACTTTGCCATCAGCAAGAAGTATTTTTAGTAAAGAGGCCTTGAATTTTCAGACAATGGAGATTTCATCTGGCTGGGTCTCTGATTTTTCCACCACAGAGGAACTCTGAATAGCTAGAACACAAGATTCATAAGTATAGCTTATCTTTGGTTCGATGGAGTAGAATCCATAAGGCTAAATCATGCCCAGGAGTGAGAAACACAGTTGTTGGCCCACTGTATTCTTTGCAAACCTCAAGGGCCGCATTCCCTGAGGTGGGCTGTGTGTTATACTCTGTGTTTTGGCCAGTACTTCTCCCCTCTTTAGTGCAGGCACCAACTACAGCTACCGAAGTGTTTGCAGTCATCAGGAGTTGTTTGGTTGATCTGACTGGGCTTTGGAGCCTGCCCCATATACTGCTGAAAGCTGTACAGATCCTACCAGAGATCATCCAGTCTCAGTACTGATGTGTATGGACTTGCACCCAGCTCACTGCCTCTCACACTGGCCTTTGAGGGTGAAACAAGAGCCAGGCAACGTCACTTTTCTCTGCCTTTTCATACCACAGCATCTTGGGCAAGATTTAGCCTCCAAACCTGTAATAATGTGTTACTATATTTGTCTGTTGTGAGGCTACAGAGAAAGTCCTGGTTTACTTGTCAAATAATTTATTATTGTAATGTTTATTGTTACTTTCTTTCTTCGAAAAGCTGTGTGAAACTGAGCTTATGTTGGAAAGTGATTGGTGTAGCACTAACCTACCTTCTTACTGTGAATTGTTGTAGTTTATTAAGCAGATTTTAGGCTAAATGCACAGACTTTTCACGCTTTACTTTACATAACGGTCAGTTTAGGCCAAACCCTGCTGTCCTTGGACCTCATTCCAGGTTGCTTTGCACCAGTGTAAATGGAGAGTCGCTCCAAAGCTACATTCCTCCACTTGCTCACGAGGCTTCCTCAGTACCAGCTGAGGATCTGAATCAGTGGAGTGATCATGAAACAACACATTTATGCTGGTGTAAAGAATGATACTTGCAAGGACAACAAAAGCACTTTTATCTTGTGGAATATTCCCCTAGAGGTCACAGGGATGGTTGTTGGAGCTAGACTCGGTGAGCCCGCCATGCCGCTAAGTTCCCTGTTTTACTAGGGAGGAAATAGTCACCACACAATCTATTGGTACATTTTACAATAGAGACCAAATTTCTCTCCCACGTTATGCAAATGAATCCCTACCAAGTGCGATGGGAGTTCCAGTTCTTTTGCTGATAGAAATGAAGCCTGGTTAAAGTTATTGGAGACTTGGGGGAGGGGGAAAGAGGTTGTTTGGGTTTTTTTCCCCTCAGAGAAAAAGTAATTTAAGTGAAATGTGCAAGGCAGTGTTTAATTGCTTCCTGCCTTGTTTGTACATAGCAATTTGGCTGTTTATTGGTTGTCTTTGTTCAGATTTTTATTGTAACTCGTTGCTATATATGCAACCAAGCGTATGTTAAAGTTTAAACTTTGGTACATAATAATAATGCACAATTTTATGTGCTTTAAAACTTTGTAAATATATAGATGAACAATGTATGCTGTGCTAACTGTGATCTTGGGACTTGACACAAGATTTTCATGCATATGTACCTACAAATGGTTTGAAAATAGCAAAATATATATTGAGGATGGCCACAAGCCAAGAGTAAATGAGTGCCGTATGACTCATGCTTCTTTAATAATTCCTGAAAGAGGCATGTATAGTACATAAAATAGACAATAAAAATAATTTTCAAGACTACAAATATTTTTTATAACTTCAGATATTAAATACTATTTTAGAAAAAAAGATTGGTTGGTAAAAGAAATCTTCAAGTGAATCATTGTCATAAAACTGTTCTTAACATAGATTTTTTTTGTTTGATCTAATATCATAGAAACCAAACTCTTTTAAGATTTAGAAGACTTGAAGTGCTCTTGCATTCTTACAACTCCTGTGATCTTCTAAAATTATGGACTTCAAGTCGTCTTCTTCATTAACAGGAAAAAATGCTGGTGTATACACTCACATCATCCTAAATCCCACCTGTACTGTGTATAATCTTTAAACTGTTTTGTTTTAATTTTTTAACTATGTTCTGTTTGATCATCCTCAGGTACCCACATATGTGGGCATTACAGAGCATGGAAATCTGAAGGTAGTTCGTGTTTTTTCCCTGAATTCTTTTAATTTTATTGGGAAGTGACTTTTTCTAAGGCCAAGCTTTCAAAATATGGTCTCCAAATTTTGATTTTTGTCTGCAGACCTTGAAACCTCAATGAAATGGGCTTGGCTTCTAGCATTTGTGGGTAAAAATAACCTCCCTTAAAAGTCCACAGAAATCCCATTTATCGAAATGGAAATGTCTTAATACAGAAGGATGTCTGGGTTGTCAGAATTGAAGTGGCATCTTTCTGGTCTTTGTGTTACAACTGCAGAAGCTGCTGGCATCAAAGCAGTGAACAGCATAAAAATTCTCCCAGGCTGACAGACTGAGCCCTCATTCTCCAAGCCTGGGGCTGCCGTACAGGCTGTGCAGCCTTCAGCTGAGTATTTACAGTGACAGCCAGACAGAATCCGCTGTGCATTTCTGGTGTGAATTTGCGCTTTCAAGCCCCGCTGTACACATACTGTACTGTGGGGAGGTATAATCTTCTCGGTGTCGAGAAACACCCCAGACATCACCTACTGAGGGAACTGCCTTCCGCAAGTGAAACAGTCTCTCCTGTTGTGATTCCTCGGGTTTTCACATATTCGTGCGTCCAGAAAAGGACGGCAGCATTTCTGATGTAGTACAACTGGGGGACTGGACGTAAGCGAGAAAAATACGAACAGTTCCATTTTGAATGGTGAAGTCAGACTGGAGGGGGTCCTGCTGTGGGTCACTGTTTACCTTGTTTCAAAGACGAAACAAGTGGCTAAATGTATTTTAATCACCACACTGAGTCTCTCAACATTTCATGTGCTGTTCTCCCTTCTGTACAGATAATGCTGTACAGATAACTGGAATAAGTGACATACCCGAGGCCACACAGAGAGCCTGTGACAAAGCAGGGACACCATCTTCTGTCTGGCAGCAGATCCAGCATCATCAGGCAGTTGTCCACAGCTTGTGCACAGGTACATCTGGTATGTAAATGTTGACAAATGTCTGTATTTCAGCCACGACATGCCAACGCACTGGAAGCTGCAGAATACACCGCCTTACTGGGTGTTTTCACTCATGGGAAATATTTTAACCAAAACACAGCCAAAGTGGAGTTAAGCAGCACAGCAAAATAATTCTTCACATATAAGAGAAAACGTTACCATCAGTCATTTCTTCTTCTTCGATTTTTAATTTCAACTCATTGTAACTGCATTTATTAAGTTAGTGAAAGAAAATCAAAAACCAAAACACCAGATTTAAGTAATTAGTCATGTACGGTTATCTACGAAATGAACTAGAAACACACCACACGACAAAGAAGCGTTTTTGTGTGCATGGACTTAAATTACTTCGGTGCACTTTTGCATGTACCATGCGTTTTTCAGGGCCTGGGTGTTCATATGTTTTGCTTGCCCCGAGCTGAGATTTCTTCTTTATACAAGGAGATAAGTAGGTGAACAGTGCAATTCTTACAGACCTCTATACCAAGTTTGCCATGGTTTCATGAAGGACAGTGCTGTTTTATAATTGCCTCTGTGTTCTCTGCTTTTAAACCAACTGGAAAGAAGTTAAACCTTTATAGGCATGTTTTTGACTCGTTCTTCTGACAGCAAAAGATAACCATTTTGCCGTTCCATTCAAATGTATGAACTTCTATAAACTGTCGTCGCTCTGAGCAAACTATTAACTCATTTTTTAATTCTGTCTTTAAATAAAAGCTTTGGGTTTGATTTGGGGTTTGTGTTTGTTTTGCAAACACACAACAAATCTTTAATAATCTTTTCTGTTTTCTTCCCCAGACTGCTGTTTTCAGCCTCCCTTTCCATAGAAATACATGTTCATTTAGAAAAGGGTTATTAAACTGTTTCTGTTTTCTTAGAGGTTTTATTTTTAAGTATTTTTTAATGCATCCTAATTGATCAGTGGGAATTCTGCTCCTTACCTGTGTGAATAACAGAGCTAATTATTCTGATTTTCCAGTTGATCCTTATTATAGGAAACATGGAGGGAAAAAATGCAGGTAGAATCTTCTGCTCTGCTGCTCATGCACACACTTGATTACAAAGAAAAAGCTGTAAACTGAGCACCAGTGTTTGAGCTGCACGAGAACCTGCATGGCCTTCTCCCATATTTTGTTTTAAAATGCTTGAGAAAGGAAAATGTTGCACTTTTCAGCTTTTTTTCTTGAAATGGTCTCAGAAAGGCACTTAATCAGAACTTGGGCTTGAATAGTTTAATGTCCAACTCTCGTGGCTAGATGCTTTGAGCCCAGCCCCAGTAGAACAAGGATTTTATCAAGCTTTCTTCTGGGGCACACTTGTTCTTTCCCCCTTCTTGCTTTGTAGTTTCATTCTGATCCCCTGCTCTCTCGTGGCTCCATTCTGATCCCCCTCTTCCTTGAGTCTGGGTCACAAGAGCAATAACCCTGCCTGCTTCGACCTACTCAGTGCCTCAGCTGTTAGGGTAAAGCCCACGCTCCCGAGGGACTCACGTTTGAGTACAACCCCAGGATTGTCAGGGCTCTGGCTGGCAGTGCTGTTGAGGGGACAGTCTAAGGCTCTATTTTAATCTTCTGGACCCCAGCCAAACACTGGAACGGAGCTGCCAGCACGAGGGGGGCCCTCCTGCTCACTGCGCCTGACCTCCCATCAGGAGAGGTGCTGGTGTGTTCCTTCTCAAACTACTAGGGCTCTTTCATTGCGCCTGACCTCCCATCATGAGTGCTACCAGGGATCCAGCTTTGACTACTGGGGGCTTAACCCTGGCACAGGTCCAGCACACAAGCTACACGCCGCTTGTCTCCAGATGTAAGATGCACCAAGTGTAAATTCACGCACCACAGGCTCAGCTGGAAGGGGCTGGTTCAAGTATTTTATAGATGCAGTCACAGAGCACCGCCGACTCTTTTGGAGATGGCCAGGCCCTGCAAGGTTTTCAGCTGCTCCTTATCTATTTGGGTAGAAATGTGCGTGACCAGCACTTCTCACATGTTCACAGTCCCAGGTACCATCTGTTCTCCTGCAGCTCATTCTTTAGCCAGCCCACAGGTACACGCTCCTGTCTCGAGTGGCACCGGCTCCACAGACAGTAACTGGGTAATTAAGATCCAGCTGTGCCCTGGGCCTCAGGCAGAAGCCTGCAAGCAGCAGCAGCGGAGGGACCCTCTCTTAGACACTCTGAGATGTCAGTTTTACAGGAGACTGTACAGAGGTTACAGCAGCCCAGCTAAGTCACAGCAGGTTTAGCTTTGCAGAGCTCTTCTTCCGCCACAGACACAGCAGAGCTCTCCTCCTGCCCGGCTCAGAGCACCAGGACATCGACTGAAGACCGTCCAGCGCACCAAGAGTTTTTCCTTGACACCAGCAGGCTCTGAGGTGGGATCTAATTTATTAGCAGCCTGATACCCTGGTTTTTTACATTTACTGCAGATCAAAAACCACATCACCTCCACACCACTCCAGCACGCCTTGCAATGCTAGAGAGGGATTTTTGTTGAACAGGAAGTGTATTTTTACCGGCCTAAACATGTCCTTGTGAACGTCATTCGTTTGTCACTGAACACACGGTGGGGTCAGCAGGTTTGCACCTCGGCAGCCCAAATCCTCTGAGGTAGCGGGGAAAGGCCTTGTCCTGTGGATGGTCTGTGGGACTCTTGGCACTGGCCAGGGCTGTCGCTGCCCTGTACCCCACGGTGCCCCCTGTGCCTGCGCTGCCCACACCCGGCCCGGGGCCCCATCTGCCGCCCTCCCACCCACAGTGTCGTCCCGCTGCCCTCTCCTGGGCAGCCCGAGGTAATGGCGGCCCTGGGCTTGGCCCTGGGTGTTAGGTGCCATGGCCTAACCTGCGCGAGGGGACAAATGTCCACAAACGACTAGGCTGAAAAAACCTTCTCGTGTTTTCCACAGTCCCTGGGCTCTGAGCAGGCCTGTGCTCCAGACATGGCACCCACGGTGCCCACCATCCCACAGGTATTTATTGTTATCAGATCTCTGAGGTGACCAGAGGTCAGATGAGAGTGATGGGGATGTGAAAAGAGCCAGGTGGGGCAGATGTGCCCTCAGCTCTCTAACAAAATCCATAGTCAGGCTGAACTTTCCAGGCTGTGGCCTGCAGCCATCACCATCAGCCCTAAACAAGCTGTGTGCAGGCATCTGCCTCACGCCTTAAGGAAGCTGTGAGGATTTTTAAATCATATGAGACTGAAAAGCCCAGCTCAAAGTCACCGGGAAACACCTGACATGCAAAAACATTGAGGCATTTCAGGAAGCAAGGGTAGCTTGTGTGTGATCCTCACTGATGAGGCTCTGGAAGACAGTTTGCACAGGCATTCTTGGCAATGTTAAACTCATAAAGATCACTCTGTTTGAGTGATTGCATCACCACAGGTTTCTGAGTGACTCCAAATTCAGGATGCATATTTTAAATCTCCCCTGCTGTTACTGATAATTTGCTCCATATTTACCGCAGTACTTAGTATTTGCAAATGGTTTTTCTTTTAGAACGTAAATGTTAATTAATTTAGTTAGCTGTAGCCACAGCAGGCCAAACTCATCTCTGCCCCTTAATGCCATTGCAATCCATCGTTTTAACGTTCAGGATGAATGTAGTCCAGTTGACTTTCCCCCTATATTAATCCATTGTAATTGGAAAGAAGAGGAGCTTTCTCTTCTGTGTAAGCTCAGGTGGTAACTATTTCTGTGTTGAGCTTCGTTTTAGCATTGGATCCCAAAGATCTTCAAAGGTTGGGGCCTTGGTTCTTGAAATGCCTCACTGGTGTGGATCCATGCGTCGGTGTTTTTGCACATCAGGTGTTTCCCAGTGACTTAGAGCTCAGCTTTTCAGTCTCATGTGATTTAAAAATGTATTGCTTGTTAGATAAAAATATGTGATAAACATACACAATTCTGGACTTAAGACTACAGTTCTTATAGCTGCATCTGTCAAGGTAGGATTTGGATAAGAATGTAGGTAAAATAAAAGGCTTAACACAACAAGCTTTTAAAACCACATTTGCTCAGCTGACTTTTTTATACTAATACTTTTTCCTTAAATTAAATCAGCCACTCCCACAATATTGGAAAAAGAGGCAACTCAGACAGAAATTATCTCATGCACAGATCTCCTACATTCTGTAGCAATTGCATCCAGTGTCCAGGATTGCATTTTTAAAATCCATTAACTTATATTTAGGGTAATTTAGTTGCTGCTCATGAATACAATATCCTTTATGTGCTTGATGATAGCTTTCACTCTGGGGCAAATGAGATCCATGCTGCTGGGCCCACTACTGTGCAAGCTGATGAGAGGTCCATTGTTTTTGTGACAGATAGCTTTACGATTTCACTTTCAGTATGTTCTACACTATTTGTTAAATCAGCACACAGAAAATCTGTTCAGCCTATGCTGAGAAAAAAATATATTAATTTGGGCAATTAATTTTAAGCACAAACTGATGGTTCATTTTAGCATCCAATGAAACCACTAGAGCTGGAGAGAATGCAGCCATACTGAGCAGGAGGCAATAATATCCTTCTCAGCTTTCATGTTAAAACTCTCATTTGAAGTCATAAACTAATGTCTTCCCTGGTGTTCTTCTTGCTAAATGGCCCCTCTATTTGTGATTTAAGCAATTATTTTAACCTTCATTCTTTGCTAAATGACCAGATTTACATGAATATATATATATATTCATGCTGATGCATATAATGCAAGTAGTAAGGTGCTTCATCCTGTTCCGATAGTCAGAGAGGTTCAAAAGGATCAGTAGAGATTTACAAGAATTATTCAGAGATTGGAAAACATACCTTAGAGCAAGATACCAGGGCAACTCTTTCTAGTTCATTTAACCAAGAGGTGACTAAGAGCTGTTAGCTGCTGTTCAGTATGTGTGTTCATGAGCAGGCTACTTCATATTGTAAAGGTGTCCTGGCATTGAAAAGAAACTGCATTGTGAAACCCTATGTCTGGGTTCTGGTGAAGTTTTGAGCAGAAATAGCAAGTACAATTAACTTTTGGAGAAACCTGCTGAAGTTTGACTTGCCTTTTGCATTTAACTGCCTCTCTACATTCACATTACTTTTGGCTATTTTTTAAAAAAAGTTAATTGCCCACCAATACCTTTTGTTAAGTAAGGAAAAACAACAACAACAAAGTGACGTATCATGAACTCTCAAAGTTTATTTCATAATATATACCACAGCTTGTATTCCCAAGAAAAAATTTAGGAGGAGCTGTGCTCTCAAAATAGTTTGTACTTGGCCTTAGAATCATAGAATCATAGAATCATTACGGATTGGAAGGGACCTCGAAAGATCATCTAGTACAATCCCCCTGAGACAGCAGGATCACCTAAACCAAGTCACACAGGAACTCATCCAGGCGAGTTTTGAATATCTCCAGTGAAGGAGACTCCACAACCACCTTGGGCAACCTTTTCATGTGCACACATCATTTCTGTGAAAGGTAAGGGAAACTAATTGAGATTAAATCCTTAAAAGAAAAATCAGTTCAGGTGGTCACACTTCAGCCCAGTTTGTGTGCCCAAGGCCTGTCTTGGAGTGGGTTTTTTAAGGCTGTGTACAAAGTTATATAAGAAATTGGTTGAATTTTGCCTCTGAAAAATGTCTCTTGATGTGGTCATTATTTAAAAAATACCTGTTGAATGCTTTTTCATACTGGTTAAGATAGCAGTTCCCCATTTTAATGTTATATTTGTGGAAAAAAGACCCATTGTCTCCATTCCCTTATAACTTCAATATTTGTTGTATGTATTCTCTGCTACTGTAACAGTTAATGTCTTCCCTGCCTTAATTCGTAGAGGAGTTATTTTGGTCTACATTGTTAACTAGTCTGAACAGCCTGCATGTTAGCAGCCACTGAAATGAAGCATAGTTTCAGACTCCACGTGATGGTTAGCGGTTTATTATTAGCCTCATATTTTGTGGACTTTCTTAACACACAGTCACTGCCCTTTTGTAATAAAAATCAACAGCTGTGGAAAAACGGTGCAGTTGGGCTGCACCTCTTCCTCTACAGCCTTTCTGTCCCGGTCCTAATCTGCTGAGCCCTGCTGGAGGGTGCAAAGAGCCTGGAGCAGTAGTGTGCGGATACCTCTGTGCTGCCTAACCGGTCCGGGAGTGAGTAGGTAGTCAGCTCGGTCGGGTTACAGTGACCTTGCAGTGCCCGCCTGAGTGTCGAAGCATCTCCTGCAGCTCTTGGTGCTGACTCTGCCCCAATCTACTTGTCATTCCACTGAGACCTCTGGAAAGGACATTGGAAATCTATCAGCAGTGTGAGTGATCTTGATTTAAATCTTCCAGCCTGAGCAAACACAGAGCTTTGGCTCTACCCTGTATCCTCTAGGCTGGCAAGCAGGCAGAGCTTGAAAGTGCAAATTAGTACACTTTGAAGGTTGCTTTGGTGTGAATTGATGGGGGGCAGGAAAAAACATTCAGAGGAGCACTGAGGCTACAGAATAAATAGAGCAGGACTTTGCGCATCCAGTTTTCCTGGAAATGAAGTTGAGACAGAACTTCCGTTTTTTTAAAGAACTCATCTAGACTGTACTGGGAGATGAGCACAGGTAAAACCTGCATTTATGGATGTCGTTTGGCAGTAGTGGAAGTTGGTGGAGCTAAACCAACAGCAAGGCCCTTAAAAGTGCCGTTTTCATTCTCTGGGTAACACATTCCCTTGCACTGTGTGACCGGACACAGCCACACACCTTTCAGTACTTTGCTGCTGGCTTTGAGCATTGGCTCATGCTCTTCTTTAGTTGCCTGTAGGCAGATTTATAAACTTTCTGCTGAGGTTTATTTTGCTTGTGCGATTTCTTAAAACACGTTTAAACTTAGAAGATACTTAGCCAACATCTTTATCTCTTTAAAGACATTTTGCTGTAATGCATTGCTTTTACTATTAGCTCTGGGTTTCACATGAACTCATTAAAGCCCCTTGCCCAGCAGATCTGCAGTAGAGGTCTGCTTGCCACAAAGACAGTCTGCCTCCTCACTAACCAGGTTCTGTTTGTCAAGGTGCCTCTTCTCCCCGTTTCAACTGAACTTTGTTGGCAACAGTAAGCAGTTAAGTAGATAAATGTCTATTGAATGAGTGGGCTGCCAAGCCACCAATGCAAGCATATTTTTGTAAAGAAATACGCAGCTCAACTTGTGGCGGCCATTGAGAAGCTGCGCTGTGAAAACATTGACACCACAAGGACACAATATTTTTCTCCTGATTACAACACACTCATTTATTTTGGAATTCTTATGCCAGCTGAGGACTACAGGGCAGTGACAGTAGAAGAGTTGTCCAGATATCAAGGGAAAGAGAGAACTGTATATGTACTACTGTCCTGAAATGGTAAAGGGTAGGGAGAAAGGCTGGGGAGTGATTTGAAAGAATATATTTTCTCTGAAAAAATGTATAAAATCTAGCTGATCTCCTAAATTCTCATGTCTGCTTGTTCACTTTGCAGAGATCTGTAGATTCTGGACAACTTTTCTTTTAAAATGAAGATAAATTATTTCCTTTCAAATTAGTTGGTAAGGCCATCACACAATGAGGTACTTGGAGGGTGGGGGGCAATCCCTGCAGTGTCTATATTCCTAGGCCCTGAGAGATAGGGGGCTCGAAGGTCTGGCTGGGCTGTTTATTCTTACACAGAGAATAAACAAATAACTATAATAGAGACTTTGTTTTGTTTTATGTGGAAAACTCAAATAGCCAGGTCTTTCCATAGTATACAGAGGGGTTTTTACCTCTTAATTTGTGATCATTTCTGTGTGCAGGCAACCTCTCCAGACTCAGCATTACCTAAAACATTTCAATTCACTGGCAGTTCACAGCTGACTTTTTGAAAGGGGCTGTGTTCATCAAAACATGTGGAGCACAGGCTGTAGAGCCTCCTGCATAGATTGTACAGAATTTGTTGCTTACCACAGCATCTGATATTTTGAAGCCTTCTTTTAAAAAAACTTTTTTTCTATTTTATCTGGAAAAAACAGTGAAGTGAGCAGAGGTGCTGAAACACAGGTGTGCTGAAACAAACCAGCACACTGTGCTGCTTCCATGTCATTTTTCTCTTACACCAGCTGCTACCTCGTGGGTTTAACTCATGCTAGAAACTTGTGTGGGAGCAGGGACACCTTTATCTCATACATTTGTATGATGCCAAACTTGCTAGTCCGTGTCCAGGCTTTTAGGTACTCAGGTAATAGTTCCTTTCCAAGACTTAGCATTTATATTTTTTTCTCTTTGGAGTATCATCACGGGTGTGATGTTATTTTGTGGCTGGCGAGCCAACACACAGATGGTGTACATGCACAATTATCGAGTACCGCCTAGTTGTGGGTGTGCTTATTCAAGCCACCTAAGAGCTGATTCTTCATATCAGGACTTTATGTGTTCAAAGCACAGTTCCAGTTGGCTGGAATTGCAGCTGTTGTGAAAGCATGCCCTGCTATGAATGGAGCCCCAACTGAGGCTGCATAGCTTAACCGTTGTCGAAAATGAGACATATCCATTAAGTGGCCACCTGTGAAAAGTTTCAGTGGCTCAGATGCTGCCGCGCTGGGATTCTTTGCAGAACACAGGGAGGGAATTCATTTTTCTCTGATGATGTTCAGTTCCTGCAAGCGTTGCCTCTGTCTTCTTGCCATTTTCTGCTTCATTCCCCTCTTAGCATCTAATTACTGTAACAAATCAAGGAGTCCTGTTTCTGCAGCAGTCTGCTGTCACTGCATACCCCTTGTCAGGTGCAACCTCAGCCAGATCTGGAGATGAAAGTACACACACTGACCAGAGAAAGCAGGACAGAGGGAACAAATGGTGTTTGCTCAAGTAGGGAAAAGCTGCAGCATGAAGTGTGAGAACAGTTTGGGGCAGATCCTTAGACACTGAACATGGTTCATCACAAACCTCAACATGCTTCCTTGACATGAAGGCCCTTCAGCTTCATTCCTTTACAATCAGGCTTCTGAGTGCAGGTGGTTGAAGGGCCTCTAGCCCCAGGACTGGTGTTTGAGAAGTGGTTACTATTTGGATAAAATACAGAGAAGTCCTATGAAAGCAACAGTTACATTAAACTTAGAAGGCTGCTTCTAGACTGCGTTTTGACTATGTAGTATTTCCTTGCTCTGAGGTTACTTTGGGAAGCTGTGCAGAGAGCAACCGGTACTTCACACCCTGCACAGCTGTAGCTTCAGTTCTTTGTAATGTTTGTAACCAGTTGATGAAGCCACTGTTAGCAGCACAGTTTGCTGGTGCCTTTCTTGTGGCTGTGCTTTGGATCTCCCTTTCCAACTGATGACTGATTTCCACTGTAATTAAATCAGAAGGTGCTGTAACACCCCTGAGCTCCTATGGCCTATCGCTGCTAACATGCCACTCTTAAGATAAAAGATGGGAACCAGTCCTAAGGAGGGGAAGCAGAGGCCTATTCTGAGTGTTGCTGTTCTGTGACCTTGGGCAAGCCAGTTCAGTACTTTGTGTGCTTTTGTCTTCCCACTTTCTTGCTGTGCGAAGACAGCTACTGATATGATCCAGAATTCAGGCCCTGAATTCCCATTCAACATGTGCCCAGTGCCTGCTGCCAGGAGATCCTGATTATACTGCACCATCATCCACCCGATACAGGCAGCTGAAAAAGCAAAGTGCACAACAGAAGAATCTGAACTCAACAGAATAATCACTGAGCAAGCACCAAGTACATGTGGCATGGTGCAGAATTTTGTTTGTATGCAATCTGTTGCATTCTTTTCCCAGGGTCTCTGAGAAATCACTTCATAACACGACAGCTGTCCCTGTATCTGGGATTTCAGAGCTCCTGGTTTGACAAGCCTTCACACTTTGCTCCAGCTCATGACTGCTGAAAGGACAATGACTCAGTGACAGGAATCTGGAAGGAATCTGTTCTCTAAGGGGTTTGTTTCTTCTGGACATGGTCATTGGTTGGTGCTCAGTGGCAGCATCCCTTTTTGGGATACCTGTGTGTGTGAGCACCCACTTGTGTCCGTTGCCTTTGTCTGTTCTCACTCAGCAGCCTAACACACAGGAACCTCAGGGAATCAGGAGGCTCCACTGCTCTTGGTTGCTATGTTGCCCACTAAAATCCATGTGAGCTTTTTCTGTCACTTCACAGGCTTCTTGAATGAAGCCCTTCCCTGTGTCAGGATCTAAGCTGCAGGACTGGGCTCTTACCTTGGAAATCTGTGCATTAAGCACTTCGTATCTTAACTGTATGGATGTTGAACAGATCAATAAACACCCTACTAGTTACATTTATCCTCCCCAGCTGAGGGATCACACACCACTGGCATTGAAAAGGACGAATGATTTACCCTGTTCATGCTTTTGAATAAAATTGACAGCTATGAGATGGAAATGTTCAGCTCTATTTTCATTTGCTGCAGGAAAGATTTATCAGGCAGAGGTGAAGTCTTTGACCTAGTTTTGTCCTGCTGGGAACTCTGAACACATTTTACAAGCTACAGACGGAGAGGAGGAGCCTCAAGCTCTGATATTTTCAGGTGTCTCTTACTCTCCCAGTTACAGCAAGCCAGTGGAGAGGCATTGCAGCCTGAGCAGAGCTTTTGCAGGGCTGCATAGAGACGGCTCAGAACACGACTCAGAGTGTGCTCCCACCCCACCAAGCACAGGGGGAAGCTGGACACACTGAGAAGGCACATCCAAGGGCAGGGAGTAGTCAGGGAGCAGAAAAGCCCTGGGGATGCTGTTGCCAGCTGTGGCCTGAATGACTCCACCAGCTCCAGGGACAGCTCCCAGGAACCCTGGCTAGGAAAAGCAAGGGATGGGATGGGATGGGATGGGATGGGATGGGATGGAATGGGATGGGATAGGGCTGGCAGAGCCTGGGGGGCTGATGGGGCCAGCAGGCCCATCCGGAAGGGCTGAGGTGGGCCAGGCAAGGGCTGTACTCCACGCAGGGTGCCGGCGGTGCGCGGGCCTGGGGGCAGGGCGGCTGTCTATTTTTAGTGAGGGTTTTATAGAGTGGATCCCTGCGGTCTGGCTCCACACTGAAATATTGTCCTAGTCTCAATGACATAAACACAGGGCCAGCCTGTGATCCTGGCGCCAGCTTCAGCTTAGGGAATGTGAATGAAAGTACCAGTGGGGTCCAGGCAAGAAGGAGAAGAAAAAAAATCCTGACTGTAATTACAACTAAATCCCAAACCCTTTCGCTCTCATGGCTCACTTAGTACAGCAAATAGCCTCTGATTCTCTACAAATAAGTCCCGGCTTAGTTACTGACAGATCTACCAAGAGGCAGTTAATGGAATAATGACTAAGGGAAGCTTAGGGTAATTCGCAAACGGTTCCCAGTGGTGGAGGGTGATTACCCCCACCTTGCCCCCCCACCCTGCTCCGTGCAAGTCCTGCAGCAGCAGCAGGAAAGCACTGGACAAGCTCTGAGCCCAGGCGTACAAGGGCCACCTTAGGCTGGAAGAGGAAAGCTGCTTATTTAAAAGACACAGAATGATAAGGGACAAACTCAGCTATCTGGAGCTGAATGATCCCCTTGCAGTGATGTAGGCTGGGGTCTGCACAAGGTTACTCCTCCCTTCTTTACTGATGAGAAAAATGGGGCAATCTTAAGTGGAAGTGGCATAAAAAGCCATCTCTGCCATGAGGCACTCAGCCACAGCAGTGTTCCTTTTGCATCTCTCTCTGTTACAAAGGTACATCTCTGAATCCCTTGTCCACGGCTGTTTCAGTACCTGTTTATTTGAGTTGAAGTGCTTGGTTTGTTCACAAAAGGTAACCTTGGTGTTCAAAGCATGGAGAACTCTTCTGGAACATGCACAGCAGTTGGGGCAATGCTCTTTTTTCTTTGTTGTTTGACAAATAAGAAGAATGTTCCAAAGACACATTATTTTGTCAAGAATGAGAGTCATGGGAAGGTTGATGCTACACTACACAGGAACAATTGCACAAGCATACACACAGACAGGAGAGAGAGAACAAATCCAAGTAACAGGTAGAGTATAAGCCATTGTGTCAGACATCTTACTGCACTGCAGATGTGTTTTAAGAGGTGATGTGGGTTGGGGCATGCTGAACAGCAGGGATATTCAGCTGAAGCGGCCTTATTTCAGTCTTGCTTGGGAGAAAATGACCCTAAGACCAAGGTGTGTGTGGGAAAGACAGTTCTGTGATGTCTAGGTTCTTATTACCGTGTCGTCTCAGACTTTCCAAGTCTCTGTATTGAAAGGAGGGGAGTAATAGTCACTTAATATTTTTTATGAAAGAAAACAAACAACCCCAAAGTTCCTACTCAGGCTTACTGAAGGAAGTTGACTGTGCATAAGTAGTAATTTGTGACCACTTGTTTCTTTGCTGTGGAGATGTTTGCTGTGAGGCTGCTTGCCTCCTATTCCTGCTATTCCCTCTGTGTCAGTTTTCTTTCAGTGATGATCATGGTATGAGATGTTGCTTTATACCCAAGAATGGCTCTAAAAGCTTTTAACTCTATCCCGTAATTGATGTGTTGTGTAAACTGCAATAAAGGAAGGATATTTAAAAAAAAAAGGGGGGGGGGAACATATTTAATGAGGATGAGTAAACACACCCAAGATGTAACTGTAGATATAAGAAAAATAAAAGCAGCTGGGGGGCTTCTGAGACATTGTTTGTCTTGAAAGTGATGAGAAGAGGCACCATCAAAAGACTTGTTTTACTACAGTCATGCTTCATTATGGGGAAGGAGAGTGTGGGGAAGGGGAGGGGTGGGGGTTCCCTACGTGACCAGGTTGCCAGAAGAGAGAACCTAACTCGTTTGCATGGCCTAATTAATCCCTGAACCCAGTCAAAGCCTGAGTCAGAGAGTGAGAGCAAATGTCAGATCTGTGTCTGGGAAGCCTAGATTCATTATTTTGCTTGCATGGGTCCCTTTGCCTTCACAGAGAAAGACTTGAAACTCCCAAGCCAAAGAAACACATCACAGAGATTCATATTGAACATGAGCAGGTCTGGAATCAGTCTCCTTTGTGTCTGCTTCTGTATCTGAATTAATCCCATACCCCCATGTGAGTGCCTGTTTCATCATTTGTGAGAGAAAGGGGAAATGATTCCATTTGCCACTAAAAGTACGAGATTCTTTGAAACGTTTCCTATTGAACACACACACAGCTTTTCACAGCCAGGCCAGTCACTGTGAGTTTGTATTTTGTGACATTTTTTCAGTGGTAGCAAAGATAACAATTCTGTGCCCACAGTTCAGGCTGATCATTGAGATCACTTCTTTTTGAAGAGATCAGATTCCCTGAAGGATAAAGCATTAGGAGCAGGGAAGAAAATGCTGGGGAAAGACACGCCATTTAATCTTTTCTAGTCATTAAAACTCCTTCACCCTTGCAGATTTTCTAGGTGGGGCAAATTTACAGCATCTGTACTAAAGCAGCAGTTCCAAAGTTGTGGGGGCATCCTCTGCTGCATTTCTTCCTGAGGCAAAACTGTAGTCAGGTGTTGGTTTATATATTGGGCTAAATTCTGCTCTTTTCTTACCATTAGCTAAAACACTTCTCGTGAGCACAACATGCATCCATTCTAGATTTGATCCAGGCTTTCTGAGTTACAGGTCTTTGTGCTCCTGTTCCCCCTGGCTCTCTGGTCAGGATTAGACCATGCCTTTGGGATTCTGTGCTTCCACAAAACCTCCTGGAGTCTCTCGAAATGTTTTGCCCCAGCATCTGAGGCAACATTTACTGAGTGCAGGGGACTGGGAGCTCAGGACTTAGTTGATAGAAGTACTTTTAAAATAAGTTTATTTTTCTTTCATTAATAACCAACAGGCTAAATATGATGTAATGGATTTATTTATTCCTCTTCACCCCCACTGGAGCCAGGAAAATGAAGTAGTTGAGAGAAAAGGAGTTGTCATTTTCAGTGAAGCAGCCATTCATCACGTAGCATTAGACAATTAGCAATAAAACATTTGAAGGGCTCCATTGGTGCTAAAAGGGCGAGGAGGTCTTTTTAAATATCAGAGGTGGGAAATGTTATGTATTGGGGTTATTCAGTAGCTGGCACCAATGAATCACTCCCAGGCGCACAGGGCTTGATTGGGGGGCTGCTATATTTTTCGCTTCATTGAATCTCTGTCACTCAGTTGTCTTCAGTGTTTTATAAAAGAGGAATAATAAAAACTGAGTTTATCTGAATAGATGTTTATCTTAATAAGCAAGCTGGCAAAAAGAAAAGATGAATACATTCTGAGTTGTCATGTGTGTATACGTGTAATATATGCTGCTACAGGGAGTTGTTTGGATAAACAACTTTGCCTGTGTGGAAATTTGGAAATTCAAATCCACGTCAGGAGCCATTGCTTGTAAATATAAGTGTCATTTTTTTTAACATAAAAAATGCCTCAGTTTCTGTTTCATCTTTGCCAGTTCTCTCAGCGGCTTCTCTCTCCATAATGAATTGGCCTGCAAACTGAGATGCTCACTTGGTTCTGGTCTCTTCTCTAGACTGCTGAGATGTCAGTATTTGGCACAAGAAATCAGATGGCCAGGTGGGGCAGAGGAGGGAGAGGATTTAGAAGAACTTTGGGTTTGCTCTGTTGCAAACCTTTAGCTTGGATAAATAAATAAATAAATAGCACTGATTCCTCCAAATGGGGCTGCAGCCAAGAAAAGTCTGTTCTGAGAGGTTCAGATTTATGGCAGAAGACACCACTGAGAGCAAAAGCAAGAAGCAGAGACAGTGAAGTTCCACCTCCCATGATATATAGAGCCAAGGGGAGGTATAAATACCCGTCACTTCCCGGACCCTCTTTTAAAAAAAAAGACAAACACCCAGGATCCTGTCTCTGGCTGGCTTGCAGCAAGGCGCCCTCATAAAAGCTAAGATAAACAGTTTATCAGCAGATGAATGCATAACCTCTGTTCTAAAGACAAAAGTCTATACCTTAGGAAAAATGCAGGGGCAAGAGGAGAGCAAGCTGCGAGTCAAGGAGGCAGAGTGTTTTAGGCAGAACAACATGAAATTAGAAAAGTGGAGCAATTCTTTAAGGGACTTGCAAGAATTTATTCTTGTATTTTACAGACTTCTCCATTTCTCTTTTTTAAGGCACTGGATGCATCTCTATGTCTGTCTGTTCTTTTAAGATATAACTTGTTTTATTTAGGCAGTCTCTTGTTTTTTCATTGCTTTAATGCATTAGTCAACCTAGGATTTACTCCACTAAAAAACATTCATCCCAGAGCTTAGTTTCAAAATGTATTATTTATACATATATACCATTCATCAGTGCAGGTACAGGTTCCTGGCCAAATGTATCCTTCCCTCTGTCCACTCTGTTGGGATTTCAAGGTAGAACTTTGCTCTCTCACAAAGCTTTTCCCTTCCAAAGAATGTGATTGATAACTGGTTTCCTCCAGAGCAGCTGATCACCTGGTAACATCATGTAGTGCATTACCACAGTCCTGACGGCGTGGCCCTTTCTGTCGGTCAGGAAAGGGGCAGAGAAAGGGTAAGGTATCTTGACACACAGTACCACACCTCAAAGGGGCAAGATGTCCTTGAATCCTCCCAGAACAAAGAATACAGTTGAATGCAGCAGAGCAGGGATCTTCTACCTGTGGTGTTTGGATTGCTGAGCGAGGTCATGCATGATCTTTGACAGCTAATGGTGTTGATTGAGCAGATTGTCATACGGCCTATAGGAACCAGCTATGATGTCTGAAAGCTGTGCACCTCCTGAAGACTTTCTTCAGTGTTTCACAGTTTTTATAAAAGGTAGAACATGTATCCATAAGGAGTTCCTTACCAAATTTACAGGGATCTGACCAAGGAAGAGAGAGCAGGTCTAGCAGCTCTCTAGGACATGAGACTAAACCTTAAACGATTTTAATTCAGTTGCCTGCTCTATCAATCACAAGTCTCCTCCATAATTTTAGTCACACACTGGACTCCTCCCTCTGCATTGATACAGATTTACTGGCAGCATTTAATCAAACTCTCCAACATCTCCATGGAAGAGGCAGGGGTTACATCCCTGGTTCACAAACCAGGAGCACGGTGCAGTGAAATTCATTGCCCAGAGCCATGTGAGAAATTTTAGGGAGCTGGGCAGAGGACTTGTTTATGTTGTGGGTTTCCCTTTCTTTAACAAGCAATTGTTGCTTCTGCCAATGGGCTTTCAAAAATAAGGAGTGAAAAGCCAGGAGATAGTGAATGAGATGGTAATTTAAATAATCTTTACGTGTGAGACATAAATAGATGGAAGGAATCCTCCACTCCTGAGGAAGGCACAGCTCTGAGCACACCTGGTGTAGCTCTTCCTCATCCCAGTTTCGTGGTGGTTTACTACTTCTATGAGCTCCTGTCTCTGTTTCAGTGGTGTTTGCATCAAGCTTGATGCTTATTGACCAGGCTGACCTGACACCGTGGGCTGAATTCAGCAGGATGTCCCTGAGCACTGTGTTGGATGAAGTAGGTCAGGATGTTTTCTCTTAGTAGATTTAATGGAAAACAAATCTATTCTGAATTCTTTCTGTGCATCCTGGCTGTGGTGGACTGAAACTAGATCCTTACGTAACGTGTTTTTGGAGCTGTGGCTCCAGAGTCCTCACAGAGCAGCGCGGGCTGCATACCTCTTCTCTCCTCATCACAGACGTGACCCGGCACAAGTGGCATCTTACTCTTGCCCACAGTGGCTTCCTGTGAGCCTTGAAGGTTCTATTTGCTTTGTCTACTGAAAAAACACATTTTTACTACTGACAGCACTCCAGAACCAATAAAGCTGAGGCAAAAGGAGTTGTTTTCTCCTCTGCTTCATGCACCATTGCCAGTAGAGTGACCAGCTAAGGCCTCTGTGAGCTGCTGGCCTCTGTCCCTACCCCAGCAAGGGCTGGCATCATACACAGAGCCTGGATCAGGCCCTTTACCTCCAGGTTTCACTTACTGCTGTTTTCAACAATCCCTGAAATGAACCCATTTCTTTTCCCTCTGACCCAGAAGCTTCTGGCAGAGCTGTTAACGGGCAGCTCTTCACCAGTCCTGCTATCAGCCATTCAGATGAGAAATTCTTGGGCCATGAGTAACTTCTGTCACTTCTGCATCCCTCGAGCTTTTCTGGCCTTGCCAGAAGTCCAGTACACTCCAGGCAGGTACCTGTGCTTGAGGAACTGCTGAGACCCAGCCTGCTCTGCTCCACAGTTCTCTGTACCCTGAGGAGCAGCCTGGCCAAACCAGCATCACTCCAGAGAACATTCCCTTCTCCGGGCAGCTCAGTTCAGGAAAGAGAATTCAGGAGACGACTTAGTATCATGGTTTTGAACATGTGGTCCTAAACAGGCAGCTGGTGTGAAACAGGTGGGACATCTGCCTTCCAGGCTTTAGTTTACACTTACACAGGTAGTTAAAGAGCCGGTTTCAAACACTAGCTGAGTGGAACAGCGGTTATGGTTAAAGTAGTAGTACAAAATACTAGTACAAAATAACCTCTGAATTTTTGCTCTCTTATTTTATCCTGGTGTTTTTATTTGTGCCTTTGTGTTTAAACAAGGTGGTGTAAAAGTGTACCCTTAAATCATTGCAGTGACTTACAGGTGATTTATTGGCAAGAGGTAGGAACATGGTGAGGAAAGAGAGAGACAGGCATTTGAAAAAAGCCATGAACACCTTCATCAGCCGCCCTGCCAACTGCTTGAGCAGGAAGGAGCCCCCCATGCTCTGTGTGCTTGGAAAGACCTTGCTCTGCAGCGTTGGCAAAGATGTGGTAAAGACCTAAACCTCCAGGTGAAAATGTATCCTATGGGGCTCTGGCAGATACTTGACTGACATTGCAGTCACATGGGTAGCGCTAGGGTCACTTTTCCATCTTTTTCACTTAATTTATTTCAGTTATGGATTATAAAATGTGCTGCCCGTCAGGAACAGAGCAAAGAGCTGTTTGGAATTTAACTCGAGCAGTGAAAATAGTTGAAAAAAAATTAGTTAATTTTTTAGAAAACCAACTCAACCTGGGTGATCCGATCTCTGCGTCACTTGCGTGATGAACTGAAATTTGACAGTCAACATTTAAACAAACACATCAGTGGTGTAGGTGGGATGGCTAAAACTTCTGTCCCATTAAACTAGGGTTCCTCAGTGCCTAGCCAGCCTGGTAGGAATGGCATTCAAGCACTTCAAGAGTGGGATTTCAGCACTTCAAGACACTTCACTCAAACCATAACCCACCATTCGCCTCCTTGCTGTCCTGTCTTCCGGCCCAGCGAATGTGCTTTGGGGCAGCAGTTCTGTCCTCAAGGAGACTCACTGTCCGGTTTTAAACCCCCTGATGTATTTGGGGCCGAGATGCACTGTGGGCAAGGCTGGAAATGGCCCTTCTGATGGAGAAATCCTANCGGGGGTGGGAATCGGGGACGCGGCGCTCTGGGACTTTTGTGGCAGTGGGGGTTGTGTTGTGTGTGCGGTGCTTGGGGTTGTGTTTTTTCTTTTTTTTTTAAGGGGGGTGGGGTGGGTTAGAAGAGTCTGTGGTTTCCATGGAGATGAAGCTGAAAGTGCAGGAAATTTAAAGGCTTTGGGTCCTCGCAAAGCAGACAAACTGGTGCCAACGTGCGCGGCTGCT